>JBCFYV010001167.1:0-93319 GCA_039000515.1 Timema cristinae | reverse complement strand
TTTATAGATTTTTTTAAATAGATCACTAAAAAATAACAACAAAAAAGATCTTTAAAAAACACACGTAAAACCCAGAAAATTTTTTCCCCAAGCTTTTTCGTGGATACAAAAAAAATTTTTGCCATACCCCCAAAATTAAATTCAAAAAACATTTCTGGGAGCCAACGTTGGCTATTTGTGCATTTTCATATATTGGCTTCTTTTAAATGTGGGGGGGGTATTAGGAGGGGAGAAATTGTTTTTTAAACGGATTTGGGGACGTTTGGGGCCGGGGGGAGCAAAAATCAGCGCATATATGGGCTTCTTTTAAAAGGTGGGGTTGGTTTTAAAAAAGAGAAAAATTGTGTTTTAAAAACCCGGGAAGAAAAAGCTGTGGCCGAGGTAATTTCAAATTACAGGGGCATATATCGGCTTTTTTTTAAACTGTGAGGGGGGAATTAAAGAGGAAAGGTTTTTTTAAAAACCCGGGAAAGTTAAACGTTTGGGCCGAGGTAAGTAAATATTAAACGCATATATGGTTTCCCCCCTTTTAAACTGGGGAGGTGGTTTTTTAAAAAGGGGAGAAATGTGTTTTAAAAACCCGGATTTAAAACGCTTGTGGGCCAGGGAAAATCAAATATTCAGCGCAAATATGGGTTTTTTTTAAATTTTAAAGGTGGAAATTTAAAAAAGGGGAAATGTGTTTTAAAAACCGGAAATTTAAAAACGCTGGGGCCCGGAGGAAATTTCCAAATATTCGGGCGCTTTATATGGGTTTCTTTAAACTGTGGGGGGTTTATTGGGAAAGAGAAAAATTGTTTTAAAAACCCGGAGTTAAGCGGGTTGGCCAGGGGATTTCAAATATTTGAGCCGTTTTCAAATTTTTGCCCAAAAGTTTGGCGGGCTATGGAGGGGACCAGGCTCTCGATGGAAAAAAAGTCGCCCGTTTCCCTTTTTAAAAAGGGTCTTTTTCGATCATGGAGGGGAAAAATCCCCAAATGTGTGTGCCATCTCAAAATTTAAACCTTTTCCTTTTTTCCATGACATAATTTTAATGGGTTTTTCCCCGGAAAGGTCACCCATTGATTGCCAAATAAAATACAAAATTTAAATATTATAAAAAAATCCGTCAGAGAAATCCAAAATTTTTGTTTTTTGTAACTATCAAATTTCCCCTTAAAAACCCGAAGGGCTTTTTTGGGTTCCCCAATGCTAGAAAATGACCTACCCCAAAAAACATAGCCCAAAACCCGCTTGTGTGGATTAAAGTATCATCCCATTTTATGTTTTCACAAAATAAAACAAAAAAACAATTTATAAAAATTTGTGAGGGCCCTGACACGTCATTATTTTTTGGGACGAAAAATAATCATTATTAAAATAAAAAATTTTTCAGGGGAAAAAAGAAAAATTCAATTTTTTTAAAACAAAACAAAACCCTAAATTGACAAAAAAAAGGGATCTTGAAAAGTGAAAAAATTTAACAACATAGTTTCAATATTTACTGTAAAAATTAAAAAAATAAAAACTGTTTTTAAATTTAAAAATTTCAGGTAAAAAATAAGGATTCTTCATAAGAAATTTTAAAATGCTTTTAAAATGTTTTAAATTTTTAACAATGTACTGGGATATTAGGGTTTTCATCTTACAAAATGAACACTAAGACTCAAATTCACGGGGCTTTATTGCTAAGGTTTAAAAAAGGGTTTTCGGGGGGGGGGGGAAGGGAAATTAAGGTTTAAAAAAAACGATAAAATTATGTTAAAAATATCATTAAAAATTTTTGGTTAAAATTAGGGGCCCTAAAAAAATAAAATTTTAAAATAAAACAAAGGATTTCACTAAAAAAAGGGGGGATATACAGATGGTCCCAAAAAAATTTAGGCCTTTTTTTTGGATAAAGAGAAAAATATTATACAACAGGGCGAGCAATTTCTAAAAAAGGCAATCTTAAATCTTCAATATTTTTAAAGTTTAATTTTCCTAAAAAATCAAATAACCCCGAAGGTTAAATTTAAAAAGGACTAAATTTATATAAAGAAAACAAAAAAAAAATTTGCTATGTTTGGGAAAAATAAAGGGGGCATCACGCGGGGGCCCTGAAATTCCCCAAGAAAAAAAAACCCTAAAAAAATATGTTTTTTTTCTTTCCACCTCTTTTTACACTTTATTGCCCTTTCGGGGGGCGTTAAAGGGGGTTTTTTTTAAGGTAGAAAAGCATCCTAAGGTAGCACCAAGTGGGGGGGGGAAAGAGGTAAAAGCTACCAGGACACAGAATACTTTGTTTAAACAATAGAAAAGGGCCTTTAAAATCTACCCCTTTATTATAAAGGGTCCCACAATCTTCTCCAATTTTTCCCTTTGTTGTCTTTAATACTGGGCTCCGACATAAAGCGGGCAGCCTTTTTAAAAAAAAAGGGGGGAAAAATCTGAAATGGGTAAAATTAAAGACTGCAAATCAAAAGGGTTAAATGGGAATTTATAACGAAAAGGGTTTGAGCTTTTAAATGCACATTTTCGCCATGGAAAAGGGCTCCCTATGAAAGGGCCCGTGGATCAGTAGGGTGGGTTTATGGGCAAACCCTTTTCAATGTATCTGTTACCTTTTGGGAAAAAAGCTTCAATTTTCTTTATTTTTCAATGGGAAAGCACCTTTTGGTTTAACCTGTGGTCAAAAATTTGAACATTTGGTTCTTTTAGGCCCTTCCATCCATTTGAGTTTCCCTAGTAAAAGGGTTACAGAGAAAGAACGTTATTTTTGTCTGTTTGACTCCCATAAATGCTTTTTGGGGTGCGGGCTTTCCGGGGTAGACTTTCCCCAAAGGGTCAGCGATACCCCCGGCCCCGGGTTTGGGTTTGTTAGGTAAAGGGGGCGGCCCCATCCCATTAAGTAAAGCCCAAAATTCTATTATTCCGGTTTTAGGTATCCCTGTGATGATCGGGAATGGTCCATCACGTCATACTTTTTGGTTTTTTCGGGTAGTAGGGGGATACCCTTGTGTGTTTTAGTAGTAAATTGTATGTAAATTTCCTAAATAGTCAAATGTGTTGATTCGGAGGTGTAAAGGGGCTTTTATTTAAAAAGAGAAAAATCAAAAATATTAAATGTTCCTTCCATTTTTTTGGGGATCCTCTACCCTGGAAAAGTAGATTTTACATAATTATACCCCCTGCATTCTTTTTCGATTTTTTTGTTTTCCCTTTGAAATGACTCCTTCCATCACGTTTAAAAAAATTATGTCTGGGGGCAAACGTGTGGCCCCCCGGGGGGGTGGTGCTTTGCTGTTTTGTTTCATCCCCCCTTTAAAAAGTTTTCCTCCCAAATTTAAAAATTAATCTGACAGTGACATTTGAAAAAGCTAAAATTTTAGGTCTACCTTTTTTTATAAAGTTTCCCTCAGATTCAAAATTTAAAGGGTTTTCTACTTTTGAAATTTTAGCGTACTAGTAAGGGGTTTTTGGCATACATCCACTCCAAAAAAAAACCAATACATTTTGAAAAACCCCTGCAAAAATCAATGTTTTAAAAAAAAAAAAACCTTATGTCTAAAATAGTTTCTTTACTCACCATTTTTTATCGGCCTGGCTTAGCACAATTTTCATAACGTCGAGTTCAACACCCAATTTTTTATATTGAATAAAAAAAACTGCATTTCTAGGGATCAAAAAGGATAACGGGGGGAAAACCCGGGGAATTTGCCGGGTTTGGGCCCCGGGTTTTGGGCCGACAAAAAACCCCTTTAGACCATCTTAAAAGGGCCAGCTCACCTGGGGGTCCAGAAATTCATGACTTGAGAACGACCCAAAAGTTTTAAACGGGCCAACTTTTCCAGAGGTCTGGTATACTGACAAAAATGGGGTTTTTCCAAATTAAAAGGGCCCCCCACCATTTGGTTCCAGCCTACGTGACGGGGGAAAGTGCCAAAGTTTTGTCCCCCCAATTTTCCTCGATGTCCGGTGTAGGGGACTTGAAAAACTTTCCCAAAGCTAAGGGCCCCCCAAGCCCAAAAAAGGGGAAAAAAAAAGCCTATTAAACTTTGGGTGCACTTTGTTAAACAACGTTGTATTGTTCATATGAAGATCTCCCTTTTTCCCTTTTACCCAAACAAACTAGACCTATAAAAAGCGGGGTTTAACCTAACATTTTGACTATTTTATCCGACACTTCCACGAAAAGTTCGGTCGGACTTGAAACAAACCCAACTCCAGGTTTGGCAAAATAATAAACTTATATTTTTTATTAAATTTTTAAAAATTTTAAAACGCCCATAAAACCCTTTTTGTATTTTTTTTCCCCTTTGTAATTATGTATTTTTAAATTCGTTCAGTGTAGGCGTCATTTAATTATCTTTAAAGAGGTTTTTTTTTTTTAAAGTAAATTTGTTTTATGGAACATTTTAAGGGTTTTCCTTTTTTTCCGCATGGGCGTTGGTCTCTTTGAAATTTTTAGAGGGTTAATAGGTTGCCCATTTTTTGATTCTTTTTTTTGTTTGGGAAATATTTAGTTTAAATAAAAAATTGTTATCACATTTGGGGTTCCCAAAAAATTGTTTGAAATTTTTTTTAAAAAATTGATAATTTTTTAATTTTATAGAAAAAATATTTTGTGAACAAAATTTTCTTTAAGAAATCAAAAAAGTAATTTCTTTTTTTTTGGTTTAAAAAGTGAAAATTTTTAAAAAAATTTCGTTTCGTTTAGTGAAAAAATTCCCAAAGAAATCTATTAAAAAATTTTTGGTTTGGTTTTTTTTTAAAAACGTTAAATTTTAAAGCATGTCGGAAATCTTTTTAATAACTTAAAAATTTGGTGGAGAAATAGTCCCAAAAGAATTTTAAATTTATTTTCGGGAAATTTTCCAACCTTTGGAAATTTTTATTTTTTTTTATTTTGATCAAAATTTTATCGGAACCCCAAGTTTGATTAAAGGATGCTTTTTTAACCTTTTTTAAAAGGGATCTTTAAGCCCCTTTATTATTAAATTTAACAAAATTTTTGATTTATTTTTGGGTCTTTTTGGGCGGGATTTTTTTCCCGGGTAAAATTATTTCATTTTGGGGAAAATTGTGAAATAAATCTGCAAAGGGTACGGCGAAAGGGGGCACTCTCCCCATGTTTTTTTATTTTTCAATTTTTTTCATTTCCCTTTGGGTGGGGGTTCATGTATTTTTTTATTTACCTCTGTTTTTTTTGCTCAAAATTAAAAAATTTTCAAATTTTTATTAAAATTCAAATGTTCCTTTTTGTTTGTTGAAAATAAAATTTCCCCTAAAATTTTTCCTTTCCACACCCCTTTTCCCGGTTATTTTTGGCCTCTAGTGGTTGGAGGGGTTTGGGAAGAACGGTACACGTTAAAAAAAAGGGGGGAAGGGGGGAAACTGAAAAAAGGGGGCCCAAAACAGAAAAGTCTTGGATCCCCCCGAATGGGAAAATTTTTTTTCCTGGAAATGGAAAAAGGAAGAAAGGCGGGCCAAAAGCCCAAAAAAAAAAATTTTTGTCTCTAACGTTCTCGTAATTTAAAATGATTGTAAAGTATAACCTTTGGGTTGGGAATTTGGGGCCTTTTTGTTTTTTTAAAATTACTTTTTTTTAAATGTGCCTTTCAAATTACAAAAAAGGTCCCATCTGTTATTTTTCTTATCTTTTAACCTTCTCTTTTGTCCCTGTTTTGCCCAAATGGGATAAGGGAAAAGAAAAGTTATTAAAAAAGGTTTTTAAAAAAGGGCTGTTCAAAAATATAAAATCAAGGAAAACCCTTAAGTTTGCCCAAAATTTATCACATCATGTCTTTCTAAGGTTTTTGTTATTTTTTTTTTGTTTAAATCGTTTTGTTGAAATTAAAAAATTTAAAAAAAAAAGGTATATTTTAGCAAATGGGGGGGAATCGGGTAGTAGAATTAATGGGGTTTTTTTGAAAATCTTGGGAAATCCTTATAAAGTGTAATCGCCCTTAAAAAAGTCATCATCATCAAAACAATAAACTCCCCCATTTCAAAAGATAAATAAAATTTAACCTCATTTTAATAAAAAACAATAATTGACTGGAACACTTTATGTTTTGGAATGTTTTTTCTTTTATTAATGTAAAAGGGTTATTTTTAAAAACGGGAAGGTAGACCTAAACTTTAAAACTTTACAAACAAAAAATTTACGGGGACTTTTGGCACTAAGGGGAACATTTAAAATCAAAAGTTGGGGAAAAACGGGTCCTTAACCTTATGTTAAACCCTTTTAACGAATAGAAAAACGTGAAAATTGTAAGATAGGGCCTTAAAAAAACCTCCTGGTTTCTGACAGTCTTTGTTTCCCACCAGTCCCTGATGACTTCGCCCATGCTTAGTTAATTTTACTGAACCCTGATGGACCATATAAGGAAAATTTTTATGTAGCTAAAATTTAAAAAGTGACATTACAAAAAAAGGGGTTTTTTTTAAACCGCTTTACTATTTTTGTTTCGTGGCTGACGGAAATTCTTTTCTATATATAAAACCCAAAAAAGTTTCCTGCCGGGACGGGTTGACTGTTTGATCACTCACTTCCCCTCATTACTATTTCCCTCCAATTCCCATGAAGCTAGAGGGCTAAAATTTTGGCACCGGGTTTTCCTTAAAGAAAAATTTAGGAAAAGTATTATGTTTCATTTCTGATTTTTAGTGTTTTAAGGGGGGAAAGGGGGGGTTTGGGGTTTCCCAAAAATTTAAAAACAATATTGTTTTTTTAAACTCTTTTTAAATCGTTTAGGGGGAAATAATTCGAAAAGTTTTGTTCTTAAAAATCCCCTTTCAAAAAAAATATTAATTTTTTTAAACCTAAAGGGGTTTCTTCAAAAGTGGCGGAAAAAAATTTTTACAGAAAATTTAAATTAAAATATGTAGTTAATTTTAAATATGAAACTCCAAAGGGGACGGTAAAAAGTTTTGAAAGTTTATATTTTGCTGGGGTTTTGGGGTTTTTTGGGTGTTTATTTTTAGGGAGAGGGGGAAAACCTGCCCAGCAGCGCTAAAACTGATAACCCCCCCAAAAGGAAGAAAGAAAGGGTGTTTCCCAAAAATTTAAAACTCTCCTTTGAGAAACGATACATGGTCACCTCCTTGGGGTTGTTTATCGGGGTATTAAAAAGGGAATAATTTTTTTTAAGCCCAAAAACAAAAATTCCTTTTTTTCCACCCAAAAAAAAAATAAAAACCACCCCTTTTCCCGGGCGAAAAACGGGGGATTCAACTAAGGGGAGGTATAAATGCTTTTGGGGACATAAAACTGTCAGATATTTTGGGTTTGGAAAAAAAGTAGTGTTTGACTGGCATTGCGGGTGGCCTTGTGAGAAGGGGGAAATAATAAAGGGATCAAAACGTTTTTGGGGGAAAAAAATCCCCTTTCGTGAGAGGTGGGTTCTGTATCATGTCGGGTTTTTTAAAAAATTATGACAAATAAAAAAAAATTTCCCAAATTAAAGAAAATTAAAAAGTTTAACAATTTAAAAAACTTTCCAAAAAAGTTTTTTTGCGGTATTAACTCACTTGACTTGATTATCCCCGGGAAAACCTAAACCCATCGAAGAAAATTGCCCTTGTGAACCATATTTGCGAGCTTTTTCCCACGTCCTATCGAAGGGCCACATCGAAAAAAAGAAAGTTTAATTGTCCCCTTGGGCTCCCCACCCCTTAGCTGAAACGCGTTGGGAAAAAAAGCAGGGAAATTCTACAAACCTAACCCCTCCAAACCCCCTTTAAAGATAATCACGATGTGGGCCCAAAATCCGAGCCAGTTCTGTTGTTTTTATAAGGGAACCCCTAAAACCCAAATTTTCGTATTGCATTGAAAATTATTCCCCGGAGGAAGAAAACGCCCGAAAACTTCAGCACCAAAGGACTTCTGGTGGACAGGGTTTATGTCAGGCGGTAGGGACCTTTGGGCCCGTCACAGGGGAAAAGCCTTTTTTGGAGTTTAAAGTATCTCAAATCTTCGGGTTAGAATCTACTTTAAAATTTCCCAAAACTCCGTTTCCCAAATTTTCATCAGACAAAAGTTTTC
Organism: Timema cristinae; assembly: GCA_039000515.1. Classification (NCBI taxonomy): domain Eukaryota; kingdom Metazoa; phylum Arthropoda; class Insecta; order Phasmatodea; family Timematidae; genus Timema; species Timema cristinae. The sequence continues at coordinate 85,311 of JBCFYV010001167.1, read as the reverse complement.
ATGTATTAGAACGTCTTGCTTCTTTTTCTATGTCGATCAGAAAGTGTTTGGGTGATAAAGTGTCAAAGGGTTTTTTTCTATTTTCCCACTTAAACAAATTTTAATGTCAGGGGTTTCTAACTTTTTTTCATTTTTCTTTAAAACATGGGTTTAAATTGGGTTAGAAATTCTGATGGTTTTTTTTCCCTTTCCCCGAAGGCATATTTTAAAACACGGGGCCCCTAGGGTGTTTTACACATTATATAGGACCAGGTGATTTTTTTATACTGAGTTCATGAATTAGATTTCCTTTTCTAAGCCCCTTAAGAATTGTTATATTTTTATGACCCCCCAAAAAACAGTATGATCACTTTTTTTTTTTAGGATTTTTTTAGGGCTACAATCAGATCCCCTAAATTTTTCTTTTCTTTTGGATTTGGGTTAAAGGTCGGGAATTTATTACTTTCACCCTTTGGGCACCCTTTTTTTTTTAGCATTTCCCGGTGCGAAACCCGGGGGAAAACAATACTAGGTTAAGGGTTGGGGCCCCGGGGAAAAAGTTTTGTTCCTCCCCTTTAAGGGCCCCATATGTATTTAAATTTGTTCAAAGTTTAATTTTTTAACAAACCCTAGTGTGTGCCCTTTGGAAATTGGGTTTTAAATTTTTATAAATTTTTAAAAACTATTGATTTTTTGGCAGTACTCATTGGGAAAAAACCGGGCCCTTTAATGTTTTTGGCCGATTATTAGCCATAAATTAAAAAGTAAAATGGAAGGGGCCCTTATAAAATATTATTCTTATGTTTTCCTTTTAAACTCTCCATGAGGGTAATAAAAAGTAGCTAGCTTAAATAATTTTATTCTTAGTAACTCAAAAAATATAGGATTGATGATATGTCTCTTTTTTAAATTTTGCCACTATCATTTTTTATTAGACCTCTCGGGTTTATTATTTCGGTTTTTAGCCTGGCTAAAATTATTTTTATGCCCTTTTGCCTAAAATTTAAAATCCCTTTTTACGGGTTGCCAAGTTGTGGCGGGACACTTCTTCTTTCTAGAAAAAAGGGGGAATATTTTATATTTTTTAAGGTTGTTAAACAAAAATTTAAATTTTTTCTTTTCTAACTTCTGTCAGTTCAGTTTTCAAGTTTTAAAATTTTTAAAATTTCGCCCAAAATTTTAAAGTTTTCGGCTCGAAAAAGGCAATATTTATCTTTAAAATTTAAATTTGGAATTAAAATTTTTTCCCCCAAAAGGTAATTCTTTTAACTTTTTAAATTTCTTTTTAATAAACTTATTTGCAAAATTTAAAAATTTTTTCGGGTGATGAAATTTTCCCCTTTTTTCCCCTATCCTTGTTTTTAAATAAACCTATGTAAATTATGAAATAGTGATCGTTTTTTTTCTACGTGATGGGAAAAAAGTGATGGTAAAATTTCCAATACGGGGAAAACAATTTTCATTAACAAAAACTAAAATTTTTGGGGCTTTTTCCCCCCCCAAAAAACGGGATCAAATTACGGAAAATCTTTAACGGGGTTCATGGAAAGGGTCCAAAATTTTACCTTTAAAAAAATTTTATAAAAAATCAATAAAAAACTTTAAAAATTACAATTTTTTAATTAAAATAATCAGAAAAAATTCCAAAGCTTTTAGAATTTTTTTTAAGAAAATACAAAATTTTTCCTCCTTTGCAGGCGGTTTAAACACAAAAAAACTTTTAAATGTATAAGTTTAAAAATGTGTTAAAATATTTTGCGTGTGTTATTTTTAATTTAGTTTCTTATGTGTTGTGAATATTCAAATAAAATGTTTTGTACTAAACCCAAATTTACATAAAAAAAAGTCTTAAAGGGCCCCGGGTTGGAACCGCCCCAAACAACCCGGGGGCCGGTATAAAAGGGCAAAATTTTTTTGTGGCAAAAACTAAATTTTTGGCCCCTCCCTCACCCCCCTATCTGAAAAATCGGTGGGGGTTAAAACTAAGGGGGTCTTTTTTAAACAAACCCCTTATGCATCCCTTTTTTGAATGTGTTTTTCCCAAAATATGTTCCAATCTGGGTTTTGTCTTTTTCCAGAAATGGGGAGTTGTTTCCTTCAAAAACAAAAAGGGGAAATTGTGAAATTTCAACTCTCCGGCCCGAGAAAAATTTAAATTGTTTTTAAATTTAGGGGTTTTTGGGGGGGTTCCTTGAGAAGAGTGTTGTTTTGGGGAAAGGGTTTGGAAAGAGGGGCAAAGATTTATCTTTGGAGGACTTTTTTCCGTCGCTTTTTTTCCTGAGCAATTTAAAGTTTTGGGGTTTTTTCCTCATAAATTTTTTTCCCAGTTTTTAAAAAACCTCCTTTTCCTGTTTAAAATGATTTATCAACGCTTTTTAAAAAGTGGTTTTAAGACTTTTCATTTTAGGAAAAAAATTTTTTTGGTTGCCTTCAATGACGTTTCCATTTTAATCAAATAATTTTAAGTTCGGTGATTGCCGTGTTAAACCTTGCAGCAAAAAATTTTATACTTTCCTTTAGCGGGGGAAAATTATTTTTAGCCATGTCTTTTAAATTTTTCCCTTCGCCTTTAAAAGCAACCCCGATAATAAATTTTCGTTGGAAAATAAATTTTTTCACCGTATCAAAGGGTATTTTTGTCTAATATTTTTTGATATTGGCCCCTTGCAAAAATAAAAAAATTTCACGTTCTTTAAACCGCTAAGATTTTGGGGGAAATTTAAAAACGGGATCTTTAAATTTTGTCCCCTGATTTACTCATTTTTTTGGAGCGAATCAGTCCCCATAATCTTATCATTGTGTTTCAGAAATTTTTTCGGGGGTTAGATTATCGGCATTAAAAATTTATCAGATATTTTTGGCAATCTTCCTCCTCCTTTAAAGCGTTTTTTTAAAACCTTTTTGTTTCACCCTTTACTTTTGATTTTTAAAATTTCCCCAACTTTCACTTTTTTTATTTAGTGTTTTCCCTTCGTTAAAATTTCCCAAAGTAGTTTAAATTCTTGACTTGGGTTTTTTTGTAAGGGTTTTTGATTTCCCTTTACCCTATTTTTGGCTACAGAAAATTTTGGAAAAATTTAGGTAACTGTTTAAAAAAATATATTTAATTTTTATTATAATAAAAAAAAAACCCACCAAAAGTAAAAAAACAAAAATAAAAACAGATACAGGCAAAACTAAACAATACATTTTAAAAAAGGGGAAACAGTACCAAAATAAAATTTTTGGGCCCCAAATTAATAATTAAAAACAAAATTTAAACAAAATTTTCAAAAAGGAAACCACATAAACAAAATTAATAAGAGAAAGCCAAATTTGCAACACGCTAAAACTTTTAAAAAAAAGCGAGCAAGCGATGTAAACCCAATAAACCCAAGGGGTTGGGAAACGGGATTTTAAATTTAAAAAACAAAACTTTTAAAAAACTCCCTCCCATTTTTCTGCCAGGGCCCCCCAAATTTTCGGCCTAAACCCTAACTAAAAGAGGGTCAGTCCAAAACCGGGGAAATTAAAAAGTCCCCCACCAATGTAGTTGACGGGGGTGCATTGGGGCAAAAGCAACCTTAAAAATGTATTGTAACCCTTTTGGGGGGTAGTATAAAAACCTCGCCCCCTAAATGCCCAAACTCAGTGGGTTTAAAAGAAACAAAAAAAAAAATGGGGGGACTCTAATCTCTCGAAATATCCGTGGGTTTTGTAGCGGGAAAGGATTTTTTTGGGGTTTTAATGATGCCCCGTAGAGTTGACAAATTACCGGAAAAACTTCCCCTTTTGATATGTATCCCACGGAAATCCTGTAGCTCGTCGTAATTTCAAAATTCTTTGGGTGAAAAAAAAGGGTGGGCGCCAGGGGGAGTTAGTGAAAAAAAATTTAAAATGACTCTTTTTTAGGGACTTAAAAAAGGACCAACAATTCCCCAAAGGGGGGGAAAAAAATGAAACAAAATGAAGTAAATAAAAAGAAAAAGTAAATTTTGGAAAGTTTTAAAAAAAATTTTTTAAAATTTTAAAGACTAAAATTTTACTCAAATTTTGATAAATTTTAATATATAATATTATAAATATATTAATAAAATATAATATATTTTATTTTTTTTTTAAAATTGTAGCATTTTGAAATTTTTTAAAAGAAAGTTCCTACCTCCGGTCCCCAAAAGTAATTTAAAAATCTAACCCCTTTGAAATATTGCGGAAAAGAGCCTTTAAGTAAAATAACATAAAAAAATTGGGTGGTAATTTGCAAATTTAAAGGGGTCTTGAATGTCAATAATAAAAAAAACATCCCCAATTTCTTTTTCCCCTGTAGTACTTGAGGGATAAATGCCAAAACACAATTGAATACCTTCTCTGACCATGGCTGCGGGCACTACATTTCTAAAATCTTCAAAAGAACAAACCCGGGCTATTTTTTCACGAATTTTCCCCGTTTGAGAGGAATTGTGGGTCCAGTCCTTGATTTAAACCCGGGCGCCTTTTTGCTGGGGGACGGAAAAATTTTTTCGTACTTAAAATTCAATCCTTTGTATTTCCCTTCACTTTAGTTCTTTGTCTCAAAAAAAAAGGGCCCCGTCACTTTTTTTTATGGTCCTTTTTCTGTTTAAAAACGTCAAACCCAAGGGATTGCCAGGGTTTAAAAAAAACAAACAAAAAAAACCAAGGGGTTTGAAAAAAAATAGAGGTTTAAAAGGAAGATGGTGGACAAAGTTATTTCAAGGGGGGGCCCCCAAAGGGCCCGGGGGGGGTGCAAACAAAAGTAAACAAATTGTAATGTCCCGCCCCCCAAAGGAACACATAATTAAAGGGAAAAACGGGATATTTTTTTTACAGTTTTTCTTTTTTAAAAGGCTTTCAAAGATGGATTTGCAAAAAAAAATTTACTTGTTAGGCAGGGGGGAAGTAAATATTAATATAAAAAAATAAGTATTATTTTTAAAAAATTATTTTCCCTTTAATTACTTTATACTTATAATTATTATTTTTAATTTTTAAAATTTTCCCCAAAGGAAAAAAAATAAAAAATTTTTTATTTTGGGGTTTCTTTTTGGTTTTCCCCTGATCTAAAAACCCCCTAAACAACACAATTCAGATTTTCCCCCAAAACATCCAACACCCAAAAACAAGGGCCAAACTAAAAAGATTCTCCAAATCCTTTTAACAATCCAAAAAAAGCAAAAAAGGGGTTTGTCAAAAGACCCCGATTTTTAAAAACGATTCGGTCAAAATCCTCTTTTAGGGGGACATTTTTTTAAAGTGATTACTTCAACTTACACAAATTTATTCTAAAAAGCAATTAACCAAGCATTATAAAATTTAACTTGGGGTTTAATTCAAGGGAAAAATTCTTTAAAGGGGATTTTTTAAACTTAAATTTTTAATTAAAAGGGGAATTTTTCGTTTTCTGGGGGTTTTTTTTTCTTGACTGGGTTTTTGGTTTAAATTTATAATCCCTTTATTTACGAGGGGGTTTTTAAAATTTTATTACTTTTTGAAAAAAAATAATAAAAACATATCCCTTAAAACTACTAGTTTTAAATTTTTTAATTGATTCTATTTAGTTTTTTACTTAAAAATTGCCCAATAAGTGAAACAATTATATTTGAAACAAAAAGGGAAGTATAGATAACACCCCCTTGGGAAATCATTGATGAAAGTTTTCCCTTTCCCCTTATTTATAAAACTTGTTTGGTTACGGAACCTATGCTTTACATTTTAACTTTGCATAAAAACACAATATAATGATTTTTTCCCCTTTTTTTTGTCTTTTTTGGGGGGCCGGGGAAAATTGTGGGGGAAAAGGGGGTTTAAACCCCCCCAACCCCTTATTTTTTGGAAAAAAAATTAAAATTTTTTGACACGATAAAATTGAAACTACTCTAAATGGGGCAACGACCCTACTTTTTTTTAACACATTTATATATTTTTTTTAATATATATAAAAAGAAATTTAATAAAAAAAGGTTGCTTTGAAACCCCCTAAATTATCGCAACATACCCCCCAAAATCCTGCATGAAAATTCCCTCGGAATAGACTCTATAAATTTAAAAATAAGCAATTTTTTTAAAAATGTCTTTTTATCCCCAAAAAACGAACCATACTTTAAAAATTTTTAAAAATTTTTATTTTTGGGAAAATTACTTACGAAATCTCAACAGTCAAATTCTACTTAAACATAGTCTGATAAAAGGGAAAATGAAAAAAATTTTTTTTAATTTTTAGCCCATCGCAAAAACCGTTAACAGATGGAAACCCGGGAAATAAAAAAAAAAAAATTAAATTTAATTATTAGAGACTTAAATTCATAAAACCAAACCGATTTTTGGGGGCCCCCCTTATTTTGTTTAAAATTTTTTTAAAAAGTATGGTGGGGAAAATTATTTTACTCATTGGGAAAAAAAAACAATTAGGGATTTTTTTCCCTTTTCAAAAGTTTAGAAACCAATGAACTTTTAAAAAAATTTCTAAGGGTTATAACGAAAAATTAATGTTTTTTTGGCCTTTTTGGCGAGAAAAATTTTTAAACTAAAAAATTTGAGGGGGAGGGCTTTTTATATATACTTTTTTTTTAATACAAAGTTATAAAAAAATTTTTGGGTCCAAAAATCAAACAGCCTTCGCTGCAACGATCCAAATTAGTATAAAATTAAATTCAGTCCTTAAAGGGGGGCTTCTCAAAATTAATATAGTTGCAATGACCCGGGACATTAGTCAATTTTTGTTTTATTTAATTTGTTTTCTTTTTTCTTTTTAAAACTATTGTTTTTGTTAAGTTTTTTTTTTTAACTTTATGATTTGGTGCACTCGGAAAAATTTATTTCATTTAAATTTTTAAAAAATATTTCCTGGGCCCTCTCTCAGTTGTGTCCCCCAAATACATTAACTTCAAAATTTTAAAATTAAGGTCCGCCATTTGTGGTTTTATAAAGCAACATTTTAATAAAATTTGTTTTTTTGGGGAGAACCCCCAGGGGGGGGGGGGGGGGGGTTTGATACAACCATCCCCCCTATACATTTTTTTTGCATGGCGGGACATTTTTGCACGGTTTGGTTCAGTATTGTTATAGTGTTATTTGCGGGGGTTTCCCCCTCAGGGGCCCGAAATTTCTTTTTGTAAAACATTGACATGTGCCCCCCATTATTATTTTTTTAGTAAATGAACTTTCAACGAGAGAAAAGATGGTTGCCTTTTAAATTATTAATATTAAATTCCCTTTTTTTTATTTTAAATCTCAAGGACTAAAACCACTTGTGTAGGGGTTGGGAAAAAAAAAGGTCAGTTTTTTTAATAAGGGATATGCCGTCTCCTTAAAATTCCCCCAAAAATTTTAACCCTTACCAGTGACTTTTTTGGGGGCGTTTTAAAAAAAGCTCTGCGTCTGCAGGATTTGCGGGACTAGATTTAGGAATATCGAACCAAGTGAGGGGCGTTTTCTTTCCCTCAACATCTCCCTGTGAGGCAGAAATTGAAGCTAAAAACCCCAAAAATGAGGTTTTTTAAAAAAATACTTTGGGAAAAAAACAAATTTTTACAATTTAATACGAAACATCGTTAAGAATTTATCTTTCCTGATGTTTAAAATCTTCACAATACAAAATTAGGAAAAAAAAGAAAAAACCCAAAATAAAAGGGAATCCAAAAAAAATATTTAAATTAAATAAATTTAAATTTAAAATTTTTTACAAATAAAACAAGATTTAAAATTTTTAAATTTTTTTTCATCCAATAAAATAAAAAACGAAATTTAAAACCTAGCCCCTAATCTAAATAAAATTTAAATCTAATAACAAAATTAAAAATTTTAAAACTAAGTATCTTGAAAAAGATCAGGGGGTGACAAATGAAGAAGTCCTAAGAAGGGGGGATGAGAAGAAAAAACCAAATTTTGGGTTGATATTCTTCGGTGAAAAGGGAAAAAACTGTATGGGACACATCTTTAGAACAAAACTCTTTTAAATTTTTCAGCGTCAACAAGGAAGGGCCCAAAGGGAAGTAGAAGGATTAAAAATTATTAAAATACTTGAAAGGGAAGAAGAAAATTTCTGGGAAACTCGGGGAGGTGGCAAGGCCCCAAAAGGCTTTGGGGTTCTGGGTTCACCCGATAAAATGGAGGGCCCTGCTTAAGACAAAAACACCACCATCACTACTTTTACTATTTACACTATTTACTAAAAAACAAAAATTATATTCCTAAAAAAAATTAAAAAAGGGCTATTTTAAAATTTTTAATATGCCCAATGATCCCAACAAATAAATTTTCCCAACAAAAATTAAAAACCCACTTAAGTAATGTAAACCCCCCCTTAAAAAACCCCCCCCCAAATAAAATCACACTTAAAAATTTTAAAAAATTAGTTTTAAATCAAAAGCAAAGTTTTTTTAATTAAAATTGATTTTTCACAGCATGGCTAATGAAATGGATATGTATAAACAATTCATAAAAATTACTTTTTAATTTTCCGGTAAAATATTTTTTTTAAAATTTTCACCCAATTTTTAAAAGCCATCATTTTACTTAAATTTGTTCAATTTTAATAAAAACCAATTTAGATTTAAAATTAATTTTGAAGCTTCTCCGGGGGAGAAAATAATTTTGCTTGAGGCAAAATCGGGATAAGCCCCCTTCGAGGGGAATAAAAAGAAGTTAAACTCAAAGGGCAAAATCAATAAGCCGCTCGGGTGGAATCAGAAAAGCTTTTTTGAGGTGAAACCCAGAAAAGCTGCTTGGGGGGGATTAGAGAAGCTGCTTAGGATAAAAGGGAAAGGTGTTTCGAAAAGGGAACCAAAAAAGGGTTCCTCGAGGGAAATCAAGATGGATCAAGGGGGGAATCGAGAGGCTGTTTCGATATGAGATCAGAGAAAAATTTTGAGGTAAAATTCAGAGGGGTTAAAGGGGGAGGTCAAAACCCCGTTGCAAAAAAATTAAACGATTCACGCAAGGGACTGTCGCAATCCTTTCAAAGTTTCCCTAAAGTTTTTTCGGGAAATTCCAAAAGAAATATTTTCTTAGGTGGTAAAACCTTCCCGTTTGAAACCCTTACGGGGGCCCTTCGGTAGGGAGGGTTTTAATAAAGTCTTTGGGTTTTCTTAAATTGCATGTTATTTTTCCTTTTTAAACATATTTTAATTTTTTCCTGCAAAAATATTTTAATGCAAAAAAAGCTTTAATTTTTAAAAATAGTCACTTTTAAACAAACAAATATTCGAAAGACGTGGGTATTATACCCCAATTTTTTTAAACAAATGAATATATTTTCCCGGGACTATAACAAAAAACCAGATCTATTTCCACGTTTTTTCATACAAAAAGTCAGGGGAATTAAAACTGTCACTTTTGATAAAATTTTTATCAATCACATAAAAAAAACCTTTAATAAGATAGTAAATTTTGTTAACAATTTTGACCGCAAAATAAGTTTTTTTTTTTCTAAAACGGTGTGTTTTCGTTAGAAAATAAATTTTTTTGTTTTTACACATTAAAAGGCAAAAAATAATAAATTTTTTAATTTTACAAACTTAATATGGTTCTATAAATAATCCACCACTAACTTAACCTAAGAAAAAAAGGAAAATTTAAAACACAAAAAAAAAAACAAAACTTTAATAAAGGGAATTTTTAAAACCTGGGGGTAACGGGAAGAAAAACTTTATTTTTAAATTAGGAAAATAGTAAACGAATTTTAATCTCTGGGTAAAGAAGAAAGACATTTTTTAAATGAGGAAGGATTAAAAATTTTTTAATTCTGGGAAATTAAAAGAAATCCCTTATTATGAGGAAAAGGGTAAACTAAATTTTTTTCTCTGGGGAAAGAAAAAGGGACATTTTTAATGGGGTTTAATAAATAAACTAGTTTTAATTTTCGGGTTAAAAAGGAAAAAAAGCAGGGGTTCTGGGGGAAAAATTGCTGTCCTTTTCCGGGCAAAAACCCAAAATGATTTTGCCCTGGTTTTTTTTTTGTTTCCATGCTGTCTGTTTTAAACTTTTGAAAAACAAAAATTTTTAAAAATTGTTAATAATAACATTGAAAAATTTAATTTTAATTTTTGTCAATTTAAAAATTTTTTTTTTAAACTTTGGGTTTACCCCTTAAGTTTTTTTTTTTTTTAAAAAATTTTTAATTTTCCCAAAGGACATTGCTTTGGCTTTTAAAGGGAAAAACATCAAAGGAATAATGGCCGCTTCATACAAGGAGGAAAGAAATTGCCCCATCAGTGAGGGAGGGGAAAAAAGTAAAAAGAAGCGAGTTTTTTTTTTTTGGGTTGGCATTTTTTGTGGAAAAAGAAAAGGGAAAGAGACGTGAAATTTTAAAAGAGAAAAAAAAGTTTTTTTTTTTTTGTGTTTACTTTTACTTTTTAAAAAAAAGGGAAAATTTGTGAAAAATGGCAGTTGTTTTATTTTTAAACGAAAAGAAATCAAAATTTTCCCGGATAGGGTTTCCATGTCCGGGATTCAATTTTAATAATTTCCCCCAGAACGGGAAACTGGGATTGTGAGTTTTGGGTCAATCTACTAGCATCTAGCCCCCTTCCCAACCCGAAGACTACATGCCGGATGAAAAAAACAAGGTATTTTAAACCCCCAAAGCAAAAATTTGATTCACTTTTGTTGGATATATAACTTCGACTAGACTTAAATTTTCAAGGGTTTAAAACATTTTTTTACTAAAAAGTTCAAAGATTAACATTAATTATGGGTTTAATTAACCGAAAAAAAACATTTTTTTGTAGACATATTTTTTGTTTAAAACATTGATTCTAGAAAAAAAACTTTTTTGGGTTATTTTGCCAAAAAACGCCCTTGGGCCGAATAAAATTGCCCTTTATTTTAGTTTTAAATTTGTTTTAATGTCCAACAACCATTTTCCCTTTGAGGAAAATTTGACGAAAGGTATTTTTTTTCCCAACATGCCCCAGGGGCCCTAGAAGTGCCCATACTCAATTTTTTTGTAATATTGGGATTTTCTTTTTTTTAAAATTTTCCCTCCCCCCTGAGATATTCTTTCAAAAAGGAAAATTTTTGGTTTGAGAACCCAAATATTGAAAAAAAATTTTTTTTTTTCTTTTTCTTTGTTGAGCAAGTCCACAATTCTTTTATTCCCAATCTCATGTATCTTTTTTTTTGGGTCGACGACATTGGAGTTAAATTTTAATAAATAATAAATTCTTTAGTAATTATATATATATATTTATATATAAAAATTCCCCCTTTCCCAAAAAAATCCCCTTTCCCTCATTATCTTTAAAATTGAAAATTAAAAATTTTAAAATAAAAAAAAAATTTTTCACAAAAATGTAAAAAAAATTATTTTTTTTAAAAAACAATAAAAGTTCACATTCCAAAAATCCCGTTTTTTTAAAGTAATTCTTTTTCCCCAAAAGGTTGTACTTTTGCACAGGGGGAAACCCCCAAGGCTTGCTACTTAAAAAAACGAAAAGGCCCAAGCAAGGGGTGGCTCTAATGATTTGCCCAATTTTCTAGGGGGTGGCTTTACTTTTCCTTTCCCGGGTCGCAAAAAAGAAATTTGGGGCCAATGGCTGGGGTTTTTCACAACACGGGGTCTTGTTTTTTCCTTTTGAACAACCCAAAGCTTTGGCCACATATTGAAAAAAGATTCAAAAACACAATATTTATTTATTAAGCAAATTTTAAGTATAGTTTAAAGTAAAAATAAAAAAATAAATAAAAAATTTAAAACTTTTAAAAATAATAGTAAAAAAGTTTCAAAGTTTTAAAAATTATCCCACAAAATAAAAAAAACATTAAATTTTATGTTTAATTATTTAGTCACATGTGTTTCATGTAGGGGCCCCAACAAAATTTAACTTTTCCCTTTTAAAATTTAAAGGCTTTTTTCACCCAGATAAAAACGGGTAAGGGGGAAGGGGGAAGGCGGGTAAAGAGGGCCTACTTTAACCGTTGTTGAGGGTTTAAACCCTTTTTTTTCCCTTTTTTAAAAAAGGGGAATTAAAAAATTTTTAATAGTTTTCTTTTAGTTTTTGTTTTAAAATTTAAACCCCAACGTAAAGTCATTGTGATTTTAAAAAATTTTTACATTAAAAACCCCAAAAGTCATGATGTGAGTTTCACCATTTAAAAGATGTTTTAAAAGGAAAAGGAAAAATAAAATTTATGTTCTTATAAAATTACTTAATCATGGCGAAACCCACATTTATTTTGGGGGGAGGAAAATTCAATCAAGGCTTTTTATTATTATTATTATTAATAGAAAACCGCTCTTACTACCCATTCGGGTTATACGCATTTAAACTTTAAAATTGTAATGGTAGGGGGGTTTGTGAGATAAAAATGAAGTACCTACAGTTTAATGTTAAAAACCGAACCCCGGTGGCGGCCGGCATTCCAAAATTCAAAAATTTGTCTTGTCAGAGGTGTGGGAAAAAGGGTTTTGGGTTTTAATCAGAAAAACTGTGCCGGGATCGAGGTTTTTAAACCCCCGGCGCCACACAAAATAAAGGGGCTGTGGGCAAAATGAAATTTTGATTAGGGGGAGGGGGGTTTTGGGGGGTTTACCTAACCCCCCTAAGCGCTGAAGGCCCGGAAAAAATACTAATAAATTTTTTAAATTTCTTTTAAAAATAATTTTGAGTATTTTTTATAGAAATTAAGTAAAAAAAAACTTAAAAAAGGTATCAAAGGGGCTATTATTTGTATGTTTTTTAATTGTTAATTTTGTGTGTAAGGGAAAAACCTTTTTGAATATTGGGTTTTAAATCTGAACCCTGGTTTTAAAAATTTTTTTCATATACATTCGACCATTTTCATTTTTATTTATAAAAAACTGTCCTTGATTGCGGGACTGACGGGACTGACTGATTCATCATCCCCGAGCGAAAACAATCAGGCTACAAGCATAAAAATTCGGCCCTGAAATATTCATTTGTTTTTTTGTAGGCCCCAAAAAGGAAAGGATTTTAGAAAATTCCCCCCAAAAGGGGTTTAAAAAAAAGGGGGGATGATAAAAATTGTATTAATATGTATGAAATCCGTCTTTTTTGAAATTTTACATAAACAAAATTTTGTATTTCGGTTTTTGGGACGTAAAAAAAATTTTAAATATTTTGTTTCGGGGAATTTTAAAATTTTATTTAAAAAAGGGGATGAAAAAGGGGGGTTAAAGTTTCAAATCGGTTTTTGGGCATTTTTTTTTGATTGAGGTAAAGTTAGTTCTAAAACCGTAACGTAATTTTTTAAATTTAAAATCGTAAATACATATGTTTTATTTTCGGTATTTGTTTTATAATCAACTTTCCACCCCGAGCAAAGCCGCGGGAAAACACCCTTTTCTAGTTGCAAAATTTTTTTATTTAAAATTTTAATGTTTTTTTAAAATTTTCTATTAACATTTTTTGTGGTGTTTGGGGAAAAGGGGGGGGGGGTTCAAAAAAACCCATTTTTGCCCTTTTCCCCCGTTGGGTGCACAACTGTTACGGGGAAAAAGATATGTGTTAATAGCTTAGAAATAAACCAAGGGAGTAGCGATAAGTATTAAAGTTTCGAGTTTAATCCCCCTATTTTAAAGAAAAAATTTACGAATCTAAATAGTTTCTGGAGAAAAAAATTTTCCTCAATTTGGGGAGACCCCCTTTTGTTTCCCAAAGGGCAGCATTGGTGAATAATTTGGGCTTTAAGCAATTTTTTTAATTACAAAAATAGTTGAACATCCACCTGGTTTCCTTCCAACCAAGATCTGATGGACGCTTGATCGATGTATAATTTCATTTTACTCTTTTATGATTGTTTCCCCTTGGGAGTTTAAAAACTGTGTGATTTAATTCCCTTAAAGCTAATTTTAAAAATAGGCACTCAAAAATTTGTGCCCTTTAACCACTTTTTACCCCCCGACTTTAAATATTTACATAAATTTAAACCCCTTGAAAATTTTCCTTTTAAAATTTGACGGGCCACCTTTTGTAGTCTAGGGGGTATAGGTTCTGACAAAACGGACCCAGGGGCCCAAAGGTTTGTTTCCCCGGAATGCCCAGTTTAAATTTGGGAAAACCCGGGGTTTTCGGGAAAAGGGTTAAAGATTCACCCTAGGGGGGGGGAAAAAAAAGGTTTCCAACTCGAATAAAGTATTTAAGGGTTTCCGGTTTTAAAAAAGCCGAGTTTAAATCCCGGAGCTTTGGGTTGTGCGACCAGTATGACACCCCTATTCGCAAAAAAAATTTTTGGGCACAAATTTTGCAAACATTTTTGGTAGCCACTCGGTGGGGGGGTAAAAACCGGGAATGGGGTTCTGAAAAACCAGGGGTTTAACTTTTAAATTACATTTTGAGTGGATGGTTTTCATCGTTATGGAAAAAAAAAAGAAGAGAGAAAAAGGGGGGGGGGAAGAGGGAGGGAGGGGGGGGGGGGTCTAAAAATTTTCCCAAGATAGAAACATTTAAAGGGGAAAATAAAAATTTGTTTTAAAACCCACTTTAAAAAAAGAAAAACAATATTCAAATATATCCCTTAAATAATCCCTTAAACGTTTTTAAACAACGGGGGGTTGGAGGGTTTGGGCCCCCAAAATTCTCCGTTGCAACTTTAGAGTACAACAAAAACTTTAATTTTTCTAAAAAAGAATACCCCCAAAAGGGAAAGAAAAAACTTTTTTAAATGAGGAAATATTTTAAACAAATTTTAATTTCGGGTAAAGAAAAAAATTGAAGAAATATTAAACAAATTTTAATCAAAGGGGTTAACATAAGAAAAGCCCTTTAAGAAATATACAAAATTTCAAAGGCCCCCAAAGGGGGAATTTTTCATAAAACTACAAAAATTTTTTATGGCTAAAAGAGAAATTTTACGATTTGTGTTTTAAAAGAAATTTTTTATAACTTGGTTCCAAAAAGGGAAATTTGTATTTTAAAGAAAAAATTGTAAAGCCTTTTTTTATTCTCTACAAGTCTAAGAAAGTAGTAAAATTTTTTAAAGTGAAAATTTAAAACAGGTTTTTATTAAATAATTTTTTCCAGTATATTTAAATTAATAAAATAAATTGGGTGTGAAAATTTTTTGTGAGTAACATGAATTTTTAATGTTTATGGGTTTAAAAAAATGAGGGGTAGGAGTGTTTTTTTTAAAATTGGGAAAAAGGGGACGAAAAAAGGGTCTAAAATTGAGGAATTGAAAATGAAAAAACTATTACAATAAAAAGGTCACTTTGGTTTGTAAAAAATAAATTACAAACGCCTTATTTTGGGGGGAAAAGAATAAATTACACAGTGCCGCACGTAATGGTAAACCCCAAAAAACAAAAAAAAAATTTATAAAAATCCACCTCAGTTGTAACTTTTTACAATTTCAATTTTTCGGGAAGCTTCAAAAAAAATTTAACTTTTTTTGGTTTCCCACTAATTTTTTAATAAATGATAAATTTAATATTTAACTACATCTGTAACCAAAATTTTTTAAAAATATTATTGTATTTTTGGTTGCTGTGACAGAAAAGGGACAAATTTTGGGATGTTTTAAAAATATGTAATTGTAAATAAAACACCCTGATTTTCTACATAATTTTAATAAAGTGCAAAGGGAATTTTAAAAAATTTTCAAACCATTTTCCCTTTATGAAAAATGCACTTTTTAACTTGAAAACTTGTAAATTAAAAAATTGTAGACTTGAAATTTTATGAAACAGGCCTCGGGAATAAAACCAGAAAATAATGTGGGAAAGAAATTTATTTTTTAATTAAAACTTTCATAGAACATAAAAAATTTTTAAAATTTAGCAAATGTCCAAACAAAACAGGGGACAAATGGGTTTTTGGGTTTTCCAGCGATTTCGAGCCCTAAAATTTCTTTCCCCCCCTTTTGCGTTTTGGGCGTAAAAACTCCGACGAAAAACCCCCGCTGGCGTCCCGGTGGGGTAAAAGGTTTCCAGCATGAACTGGGCACAGAGGGATGACGGCGTACGCTGCCAGGGGGTCTCCGGGGGGGGGTCTTTGAAAAGAAGTTTTTGACTGGCGTTTGCTTTGGGGTTGGTTTAAGCCCCACCTGAACGCTTGCTTTTATCACCTCCAGAGGCTCTAAACGGGCCTGACTGGGGGTGCACCCCCACAGACCAGGGGGAAAAATAAAAAAAGAACAGTTCCCGGGTGCCCCTTTTGGCGGCGTTCCATGTCTCGGGAGGGTCATCATTTCTTTCCGTTCACATTTTTGACTTTAAAACACTTGGGGGTCAACTTATAGCTAACATAATTTTTTGTAAAGGGGTAAAATTTGTTTCAGAAAAATTTTTTAAAAAAAACCCCTTAAAATTTGGCTATAACCATCAGAAAAATTTGATAAAAGGTTACTTTTTTAAATTTAAATTAACCATAAAAATATTACCCAGATTAGCTGATTTCATTTTCATTTTTACCGGATGTATAATTTCAAGGGTTTGATAAAAAAAAAAATTTTCAATTAGTTTTAAATTTTCCCTTAAACTCAGCTCAAAAACAACAAAACGAAAAAAAATTTTTTAAAGAAAAATGTTTAGTTTGGTTGGCTTTAAAAAAATTTCCCCTCCCCCGGGCCCAAAAATTTTTTTTTACTTGGTGAAAACAATAATATTATGGGAAATTTGTCAGTTAACACAAATCGTAAAACCTTTTTTAATGAAAATTTTTTCAGAAGGGAATATTTTCAAATTTTTTTCACCCAAATTTTCTGCCACACTAAAAACAAAAAAATTTGTCTGGGAAACTAAAAACCCCCAAACCCTTTTTTTGGAAATTTCTTAGAAAAAACAAATTTTTTCATTTTTTTCAAAATTTTATATCACTTATTAGTTTTACAAGCATTGTGGAAATAAAAAATTTTTAAAACCTATTTGGAATAAGAGATTTTGTTTTGGGGTCCCTATTTTAAAAAAAAACTTTATGATTTCCAAAAATATATTTTTTTCAAGTAGTTTTTAAACACGCGTTTTTTAACAAGAAAAAATAATTTTCTAAGATCCCCTGGAGCTTAAAAGGGGTCCTATACCCAAAATTTTCAGCCAACCCTTTTTTTTGCTATAAACAGTTGCCTTGACCCTTTAAAGGCATAATTAAAATTGTTACTCCATCAGAAAGTGCCCCGCCCCAAAAGATTTTTAAAAATTTAAAAAAAAATTTCCTCTATTTGGGGGAAATAACCTTAACACTGAAAAATATTTAAAATTTTCTAAGAGCAATGTACGAAAATAATAAAAAGCACCAAAGGGTTTTCACTCTTTAATTCCCCGAGTAGTCTACTTTGAATTTTTGCCCAAAAGGCCTGAAAACACTTTCTAAATTCAATTTAAAAATCAAAGTGACAATCAAACTCTTTTTAAAAAAAATTTTAAAAACAAGGTCTTTATTCCAAATAGTTTACTTTGGGCAAAACGTAAAATTGTTCAAAAAAAAATAAAAAGCAATTTAAAGAGTTTAATTTTTTTTTTTAAGATTGGGTTGTAATAAATTTAATTCAAAATTTAAAAAAATTTTTGTGGGTTAAAAAGTTAGATAAAAGGTTTAAAAAATTGGGGACTTTCCCGTTATTATTTGACTAAAAATTGGGAAAGAAAACGTTTCCCTCCCATTCAACACCCCCTTTTTAAGGGAAAAGAAAATTCCCCCGGCGGGCCCGCGGGAACTAAAAATTTTCGTTTCTAATTTCAAGGGCTTTTTCAGTTGAGGAAAAATTCTTGAAAAACCTTTAATTTCAGCGCCGTTAAATTTTTAGTACACCTCTTGAAAAGGGCCCGACGCGGCGCTTTAGGGACTACCCAAAATTTATTACTTTACAATGTTTAAAAGCTGGTTTTAAACAAAAAATAAAACCCCAGAAAAATTTTCTGGGGGGGAGGAAAGAAAGGGGGGGGGAGGGTTTAGAGGAGGGAAGGGGGGGTTAGTTGGGGGGCATACTTTTAAAAAACATTACACACCCAAACACACACCAAGTAAAATATTTTAAAATATATAAGCGTGTTTGGCTACATCAATCTATAATTCAAGTGTGTGGGGAAAGATGGGAAAGCCAGACAAGGGGCAAAGGGAGTGATCTTTTAATGTTTAAATTTCCCCACCCCTTTGTCGTTTCGCTGCAGGGAAAATGGGGAAAAGAAGGAACCGGGTAAAGCGAATGCAGGAGAAAAGGGTTTCCCCCATCGCCCAATTTGGGGCCCTCTTCCCCCTTTCGGGCCCCACAACCCAAATCGAAAAATTTTCCCCGCGCAACCAAGGGCTTTTAAGGGGCAAAATGCGCTTCAAGAGCCCCGGGAAAACCCCTCGTATAAAGGGATTCACCCCCCCCATTTCCGAGAGTTGGAGGACCCCTTTCAGCTGGTGTTGCCACGTGGGGGGGGTGGGAAAAAAGCCCTAGGGATCGACACTAAGTCTTTAGAAGGCCCGGAAAAGTGACATTTCGATTTTTTGGGGAAGCAGGATTAAATGTGAAATTTGACAGGATAAGAAATGAGACAGAAAGAGGAATGTACAGGAAGAGCCCCGCCCATTGGGGGGGGGGGGCAGGGGTAAAAGGGAAATCCCCGGCTAAGGGGTTTTGGCCCGTGAAAGGAATGGAGGGTGGAAAAGGGGTTTTTCAGGAAAGGGTGTTGGGTTCAAGGGGTTTGGGGGGGAGGGGAGGGGTCCGAGAGGAAAAACCAAGGGCACAGATGGTTGAATGGGGGTACAATGCCCGGGTTTAAAAACCAGGGGACTACCGGGAGAGTAGAACACTGACCAAAGTGGAATTACGATGTCATTGGGGGTAAGAATAAAGGGCGCAAGACCAAATGGTTTTAAAAAACCCTTTGGTTTTCAAACAAAAAGGGGGAAAAAGAACCTACGACATGTTTCCGAGCATAAATGAATGCCCGAACCTTTAACACCTTTAAACCTACCCCCGGGGCTTTGTCCCACATTCAGGACATGGGCCATACAAAGTGTTTCTAAATGGGCAGAGGGGCTAAATGAGACAAAGGAAAAAAACACTGTGGAGGGGGAACAACAACCCGAGCATGTGTTTCGGGAAAAGGGAACTAGGGAACAAGCCAAACTACAGGGAGGCCGTAACTAAGGCATCCTACGGGGACGGGGCGGCCCCTCCTATGGTTTTCCTAGAAAGTAACCTAATCTTGCTTGGGGACGTGAGACTATATTGTTCATCTTAAAGGTTTATTTTGTTTGTTTCAATGGACCGTTTGGGTCTTTATTCAAGGAGGGGACAGTACAAATTTAAATTTCCAAAATTAAAAAAAGCATGTGGAAACTCTTTAAATAGTGGGATTTTAAGATAAGGTCCCTTTTTTTTACCAAAGGGTTATCACGTCGGGTTTGGGGCCCCTTTCCCCTTTGAAACTTTGGGGCCCTTTTTTTAAAAGGGGGGGAAAGGGAAAAAAAAAACAACAAGCAAGATACCCCATAGGAAAAATTTCTAGGCAGGTAACCCAAAAGGAAAATTGGGATCTTAAAAGTCCCAAATGAAAAGAAAAAGATCATTTGAACAATCAGAAAAACATAAGAAGTACCTCAAAAAATATTAAAAAAACTTAAAAAGGGGCTTTTGCTTGGGGGAACGTTACACCGACAACCTCAGAAAACTTACTTTGTGGCCAAAGGGGTAAACGCTGGAAACTGCGTTTCGGGCTTGACAGTATCGGTTTTCCCGGGCACCCGGGAGAAACCTCAACCCCAATCAACAGTACATTTACCAGACAGTCCAGGACTTCCCCCCCCTACGGTTTTAACTAAATGACCCACGAGGCAGCGACCTTTACCATCCAGAATTCATCACCGAAAATCCGGCGTCAGGGCCCCCTTAAGAAGGTTTCCTTTTTTGGAAGGGGGGGACAAACTACGGACGCTAGGGTAACCCGAAAATCCTCCGGTTTCGATTTCCCGGAATTAAACCCAAAATGTTTTTTTAAATAACCCATTTAGGGAAAGGGGGGCAGCCTCGGGCTCTCCCAGGGCAGGCCGCAGGGTGACCACTGAGGATCTACAACCCCCCGAACCCCCTAAAGAAGCGTGGTCCCCCTCCCCCCTTTAAAAGGGCCCTTCCCCAAAAGCTGCAAAAGCTAGGGGTAGGGGGAAAACCAAAACACTACGGCTAGCCCCGGCCCTAAAACCCAAAAGGGCCCGCCCCACCCGCGGAAGGGGTTAAAAATCAGGGGCAACCTTCCCGTAAACCTTTGGCCCCGAGTTATGGGGGATGCCTTGGGGGACCAGGGGGCTGTAGTCCCCCGCAATGAACGTCCCCGTACATCGCCCCCTTTAAAAGGGTTTGCCCACAAACCATCGCTGCAGCTGGGGGGGGTCCGGGGGCGATTACTTAACGGGGTTTTTTACCACCCACCCCCCAGTGGTTCCAGTCCCAAACCCAAGGGGCCCCGGGACTTCCCCCTCGGGTGGAGGTGGGTGGGGGCAAACAAAAGCACCAAAATCGCGCGGAAGAAGGGCCCAAAAAACGCTGATAGACCCCCGGGTTTAAAAAAAGAGACCCTTTTTATATCACTTTGTTTAAAGCTCCACAAATAATTTTTTTTTTTTAAATTGTATTTAATTTTAAATGTACCCCTTAAATAAATTTCCCAACGGTCTCAAAATTTCCCTGGCTGCCTTCCCCTCCCCCTCGTAACCCGCACGCTCGATATACAAAAAAAATAAAAGGTGGGGTGCAGGGGAGGGCTGGAGCCCGTCGGTACAGAGGAAAAGGGCCGGAGGGAGCCGTGAGGGGAAAAAGGGGGAGGGCCGTTGGGGGTTTTTTGAAGTAACATGTTTGTTGTTGCTGGGGGCCCCCTCCTCGCCCCCACGAAATCCCCAAACTTCCCCTTTAGTGGGTTTTTATACTTTTTGCCAAAGGGGGGTTTTCACTAGAGGGTTCCGGAGGGGCCCCAAAAGGGCGAAGAGGGAAGGGGGAAACGGGTAATGCCTTTTTTTATTATACAAAATTTCATGTTTAAATTTTAAAAGGGGAAAGTGAATTATTTTATTTTAAACCCGTCATTTTAAAAAGTACAAGTTTGAGGAAAAAAGTCTTTCTTGGGTACGTCAGTGATGAGATCGGGCCCCTGTCCGGGCCCCTTTGCAGCCAAACCCTCCATTTACCATTCTGGGTGGTTTTGGGTTTCCCCGGGTTTAAATTGAGTGGGGACCCAAAAATGTGTCCCCAAACTGTTTCCTAAGCTGGTTGATAACAAACAGGGCCAAACATCCGGGCAAAACTTATTGTTTTTAAAAACAAGGAAACCTTTTCCGGATTTTTCCCGCAAAGCAAAGCGGGCAATATTATCAAAGTCCTATTCTAAAATGGGTTCGAATGTTCCCGGGCCCCCCGAACTCCCCTTGGTTTAAAGCTTAAAAAACAGGTGCGGCGAAACCCCCCCGTAGCATTTAAATTTTTAAGGTCCCCCCTTGAAACCCCCGGACCATGGTTTGGAAAGGATGGATTGTAGGCCCCCAAAGGTCCATGGGGGGGCGATCCGCAAAAGATGGGCCTGGGTTTCCCTTTATTTTACCCCCATTTTCGATTTGGGGCTATTTTGGGCAGGGTCATCAAGTAGTTGGTGATTTTCGGAATTTTTCTATAAAAAAGCAGGCGACGGCGTTTTTCCCGGGCCCCTTTAAATTGTAGCCCAGCCACGAAACAAAAACCCCCCCTATGGAAAACATCCCTGTCCAATGTTCCCTTACATTTTGAGGAAGGGGTCAGAAACTTTTGGGGTGTAGCCTCTTCAAGGTTAAGTTTCCCTTTGTGATCGACATAATTCCTTTTTTGAGAAAAAATTTTTTTACCCCAGGTTTTTTAGGCCCGGGGAAACCCGCACAATCCACAATATAAATTTCTTCAAGCTCAGAAACTGCGCAGGTTACGTTTTTTTTAAAATTGGGTTTATATTTTTTTTCTTTATTTTTGTGGTTTTAGCATGTCATCTAAAATTTGGGGCAATAATTTTCATTTTAAACTGACTGAATGGGTTTTAACATTGCAGTCGAATGGGGTTTTTAAAACAGGGGTTATTTTCTCTGTCTCTCCATTTAAAAAATCAGAATTTTTCCTCGGGAAAATTTTTTTTACAGAAAATTTAAAAAGGGAAAATTTTGGTTAACATTATTTATTCATTTTTCACAACACGGGGAAAAGAACCCAAAGCAGACTGTTCACCTTTCTTCAAGTGCATAATTTTTTTTAAAAAAAAATGCCTTGACAAAAGTCATTCTGGGGGTTTTTGTTATAGGGAGTGACAACAGTTGTCTCTTACACTGTGGTTTAATGAGGGCTTTTCAATTCCAACCCTAACTCTGGAAAGGGGGTTTATGGGGGAAGAAAAACGTGGTAAATTTAAAATGGACATGTCATATATTTCAGGTGGATAAGAAAATAAACGAAGGGTGAACAATCAATTTGTTTGTTTTTGATAATATCTTGGGGGGGCCCGGGTTATGCCCCCGGGGCCCTAGCTTGCAGTTCCTGTAGATTTATTAAAAGTCTTAAGCCCATTGTCATTAAATATATTTTAAATTGTTTATTTAACATTTTAAAGGGCTTTGTCAACGTTTTATTTAAATTTGGTTTAAAAAGGGAAAAAATAAATTTCAACCAAAATTTTTTTGAAACCCCTTGAAGAATTTATAATTCACCGTTATCCATTTTGTTTTTCCAGCTGTCTTCTATTTAAAACATTTTAATGACTCCCCTTTAAAATTTTTCCCCTTGGGTTGAAAATCCCGTTTTTTATAAATTTGTTTTTTAAGAGGAGTCAAAGATTAATAAAGGACACTTTAAGAGTTTTTTAAGTCGGGCCTTTGTGGCTTGGAGAAAAAGGGGTGCCCTCAAGAACCAAGGGTTTGTGGGGGCAAAACCCAAACAAGGGGCGGGCGGGTTTTTCTTGAGCGAAAAAATCCATAATGCAACTTTTCCTTCGGGAGAAAGGAAATAGAGATGTAGGTCCCATGTCGATTGTGGAAAGTAAAATAATCCTGGGGATGTTTATTAAAAAACCCCTTTCCAGGCCCTTGTTATTGTATAGGGGCCTTTTTTTGCTCGCTCAAGAAAAATTTTTGTTCAGAAAGTCCTTTAAAAACTCAAATAAATTAGAATACGAAAAAACAAATTTTCGGTGATGGGGGCCAAAAAAAAAGGTTATTCTGACCCAATTTTAAAGGGGGTTTAGTATTAGGAGGGCAGTTTAATAGGAAATATAAAAAATATTTGAACCCCCCTTCGGTTTTTTGTTGGGGCTAAGCAGGCATGGGCATACGTTTAATTTATGAGGACTACATTGAACATTAAAAAAAACCCTTTTGGGGCGCTTTAAAAAAAACAAATCTGACTTGGGCAACATATTAAGTAAAAATAATTCCCAACCCTAGTAAACTTATTATAAAAGGAAAAAAGTAGGGGTCCCTTTTTATAAAACAAAAAGACTAACCTGTAAAATTTTTAATCAGAAATTTGAAACCTTTTAAATTTTTTCCCAAAAGGGGTTAACCCTTTCAACAATTTGGGGCTAATTATCGGGGCTTTAAATCTTAAGCCCCAAATAAATTTTTTTTTCTTTCGGGGTGTTTTGTTTTTAAATTCCCTTTTCGTAATCTAATAAAAATACATTTTAAAAAAATTTTTTGCTCCAAAACAGTAACTTGATCCATAAAAAGTTCAATAACTACACTTTGATCTACTAACCTTAAATTCAATTTGTTATCAATACTAAATTTCAATTTTAAAAAAATGTTTTTTTGAATATTTTTTTATAAAAAGCTTTTTTATCTATAGTGAATTTAAAAAAAATTGATATGAATCTCATAAGGGTATCATTTTTGGGTTTTAATTAAAAAACAAATTCAAACGCCCAACGAATAGCCTTTAAAAAAAATATTGGGCAAACAGTAACAAAATTTTTGGGGATTTTTAAAAAATTTTCCTTTTGGAGGCTGAAAAATTTTTTTGAAATCACATATCTTTAATATAAAGGGGGGGGAGCAAAAATTTTTCTACCGTACTGTGTCAGCGTGTCGCCAAGTTTAAACCAAAAAGTTTCCCTTTAAAACCCACCCCGAATTTGTTTCCTTTATCGCCCATAAGGGAAAACTCATTGTTCGGTTTTCAAAAGGGGAAAAAATTTTCCAAAGTGAGGTATATAGAAACAGAAAACCTGTTGTGATTGGCAAAATGTGGTCAGAAATGGGGGGAAAAAATATAACTCAGTAGAACATTTTTGGCAGGTATCAACAGTCCCATTTTTAAGGTATTTTGGGCCCGAGGGCATTATAAAGGGTCCAAAATTGGGGACATAGTGGGAGATAATTTTTTTACTCAAAAGGCCCACACATTTTGGGCAGGGTTTAACGTAACCCCTGTGAAAGGTTTGTCAAACAGAATTTTTGAATGATTGGTTAAAAAATAAACAGAGTGGTAGAGAAATATCCCTCATTTGAACCTTATTATTAAAGGGATCCAAAATTTCTTTGGTGTATGTAAAGTTAAATCTATTTGATTGGTCAAATGGGGACCAGGTAGGAGGGAAAATATCACAGAAAATTTAATTTTTAAAAAAACTCTGGTTACCATAAAAACACTCCATGACCAAAATCAATTTGGGTGGGTAATTTCCCATATTTTAAAAACCAAAATTTTAAACACCTTTAAAAATTTTACAAGCCCGCCCTTTAAAAAAATTGTATTAAAACTTTTTATAATAAAAATAAAGTTTAAAGTTTTCCTCCACCCCCCTCCCCAAAAATCATCATGGCTTCGGGTTTGAGAATACACTTAAAATCCAATTGTTTTAAAATCTCAGAAATTTAAAAAAGTTTTTTAAAAGTCGTCTTTTTTAAACCCCCTTTGGGAAGGAAAACCCCGACCCCTTTTTAAATTTCTTTTTTTACATTGTAAACAATTTCCCGTCCAAAAACATTTTGTTCTTGAAGGAAGGCGGGACATTTCAAAATTTGTTTACTTATGTTGCTCCCCCCGATGGCGCTTGAAAAAACTAAAGTCCCTCCCTTTTTCTCTAAAAAAACCTCTATAATTTTGAAACCTCTTTGGTTTTTTTTTTTGTTTGGGTTTGGGGGGGGGGGGTTTTCCAAAGGCAAAACATTGTTAGCGCTAATTTTAAAAAAAAAGGACTCATAAGAAAATTGCGCCCCTTTTTTTTTGAACATTTAAAAAAATTTGAATGTAAATAAAAAGGATTAGATTTGAAGTAGAAAATTTTTTGTTCCATCAGCGAGCGCCCCGGGTTTGGGGTCGAGGGGCCCGGACCCTCTATTTTTTTCTCAAAGGGGGAAAATTCGTGAGATGAAGAGGGGGCTTTTTTCATTTTGAAGAATTTTAGAAGTGTGAGTGCTGCACCATGGGGCAGAGAATGGTATGCAACTTTGTTTGGCATCATCCCCAAATACTACAGGAAAACGAGTGAGAAATTTTTTATTATTAAAAGACAGTTTTAGGCCCCTATTTCGCAGTTACCACCAATTAAAATATGTATTTTACTTTTTGGCTCTTATCCCCCAATGTTTCCCCCCAGGGTTAGAAATTTTTAAATTATTTGGTACCGGATAGCTTTCTCTTAAAATTAAACCTGCCCCAATTAAAATAAAAAAAATATCTTTTCTATATACACTCTTTGAGTATTTTAGTCTTAGATATTTTAAAATTTCACTATACTTACCATAATTTTTTTTTTTTTTTAAATTCCCTTTTTGTTACATTTTTGTTTCCCCACCCTTTTTGGTTTGGGTTTGGGTTTGGGCCTTTTTTAAGCTCTAATAAGAGTCATTTAATTTTTTCACTCAACTCCGGCGCCCACCCTTTTATTTCACTTGAATTTAAACCCTTTGCGACGAGCTACAGGAATTAACCCTGGATACTAACCCGAGATTTTGTTTACCTGGTAAATTTTGTCAATCGATATTGGGCCCCATTTTAAAAACCCCAAAAAAAAACCCTTTCCCTTTTAAATCACCGCGGATACCTTTGAGATTTTTAGAGTCCAGTTTTTTTTTTTGGTGCTTACCGGGTTTAATTTTTTCTAATTTAGGGGGGGAGTTTTTTTTACACACCCCCCCCCCCCCCCCCCTATAAAAAAGGTTTTCAACCCCGGTTTTGCCTTTTCTCAGTTAAAAGGGTTTAGAGGGGGGGCCTTCCTCCGACAAAGCGGGGCCCCAAAAAAAAAAAGAAGTTGTTTTTTTTTTAAGTAAAAAATAAATTGTTTTTGTCCTAAGAGAAATCGTGGTTTTTTGTGCGCTTTGTAGGGGTGATCCCAGGGAAATTTAAAAAGTTTTGGGGGCGCGTAGGTTGTTTTAAACCTTAACAATGGCCCCCAAAAAGGGTTTTTTTAAAAAGCGTCTTAGTCCCCGTTTGGGGGATAAAGCCCTACAATAATTTCGTAATGGGGGTAAAAATTGGGAAAGTAGGGTTTTAGAAGAAATGTACTGTATTTGTATGGAAAAAAGAGTGGGGAAAAAATTTAGGGAAAATAAAATCAAAACCAAAAGAGGGGGTTTTAAACCCCCGAACCCCCCTTTTTTAAACCCAAAACGAGAGAGTGATGAGTTTTTAAAAAAGTTGTCTCAAAATGGGAAACAAATTTCCCAAATGCCCGGGAATTTTGCTTTAACTTCCGGGGTTTTTTTGGGTGGCCACAGCGTAAAACAAACCCTATTTTCTTCACTCTACATTTTTTTTTTGCGGCGCATCTCACCCCCCTCAGGACTTTTCCCAAATTTTAATCACCCCGTCTATTTAAAGGTAAAAGGGAAGAGGAAATTTTTAATTTAAAAAGGGGGTAAAAACCCAAAATTTAAGTTGGGGAAAAGTGAGAAGCCCTGTAGGAAATATCACCCTTTTCTACATCTGGCTGTAAATCGAACCCGGGCCCCCCAGCACCTTTTTAAAAAAAGAGATTAAGGATCGACATTAATTTAAGGGTTTCCCCCAATGAAAAAATTAATTTAAATAATTTGATGCCTTTTTACCGGGTCACCACCCACCAAAATCTAACCCCTTAAAGGCCCCAATACCCGGGGGAAGGGGGGGCGGGAAAATATTGGGGAAAGTAAAGAACAAAAATAGGAACATTTTCAAATTTTAAAAGAAAAAAAAGTGGAAAATTTTTTATTTTAAAGTAAGACTACAGGGTAAATAAAAAGTGCACACCCTTTTAAAAAAGGCGAACTGAGGGAGTGTTTAAAAACAAAAAAAAAATTTGGTTTGGGGAAAATGGCTTGCGCCCGTACATTTTTGGGGTATATTTCACAACTCAAGTAATTAGCAACCTTTAAGAAGGACTAAAGTTTTTTAACCCAAAAAGTTATAAACAAAAACTAATTTTTAAAAATACCAAATTTGTCTGGAAAATCCAATAAAAATAATAACCCTTCCTTTTTAGTAATAAATTTTAAAGAGCTCTTTCTTGGTTAACAAAGCGGCTGAGTCACCCTTGTGACAAACCCGACTAAACAAACCAAAATTAAAAAATTAAAACCTTTGGGAAACCTTATTATTAAATTTAAAAAGAACTTTCCGAGATTGAAATATAAAGGGAAAAAAGTATTTTTATTAATTTGGGAAACCAAAGAGGGTTAAAAAAGCTCTTCCAAAAAGGTTTAAAAAAGCGCCTGGGAAAACCATTTTGAATTCCCACTATATCTTTAAAATTTTTAAATTAAATTTTAAAAATTTAAATATCTTCCCGATCCCAAAAAAAAATTTTCAGAAAGGTTTTGAATTTTCCCCGGGAAAACCCCAAAAATTTCGTGGGAAATATTACTTCCACCAACCTAGGGATCAAAAAAGATTTACATTGGGTTAAACATTTAAAATTAAATATAAAACAAAAAAAATAATTTCATTAGAATTTTGGTAAAATTTTTCACTAAACGAATCGGGGAAAAGTTAAATTTTTTAACCTAAAGAACCACAGAAATAAATTACTTTTTTAATTTTTTTTAAACAAAATAGTCTACAAAATTTTATCTATGATTTAAACATTATACAATTTTAAAGTTAAACAATTATTGGTTTAACCTCAAGTGCAATAAAAAATTTTTATTTAAATCCCAATATTCCAACAAGAAAAAGAAAAAAAAAGTTTGGGTACCTTTCAAATAAATTTTAAAATCTTTCAAAGAGACTACCGCCCCCAAATGGCAAAAGGAAAAATTAAGTGTTTCCCTAAAAAAAATTTTTCTTTCCAAAAAAAAAACTTTTAGTGAGAAATTACTGAAAGGGCCAAAAACCTAAAAAGATTTTTAAACATAAAATTTAACTAAGTGTTCCAAAATTCCCAAATCCATTTTTAGGTCGATTAAAAATTTAAATATTTAAAAAAAGAATATAAAGAGTTAATATTTTTATCCGGTGCGAAATTTTGTCAAAAACCCGACCAGGAATCTCGTTTGGGTTTTTGTCGGAATTTAAAAGTCAACCCAAATTTTACTAGCCCCCCAGCTTTATATAGATTTTTTTATGGGTACAAGGAAAAGAAGGGGGGGGAATTTTCCCTATTTAAAATTATAACCCACGTTGCGAACACGTGCTAGCAGCAAAGATTCTCTTTTTTAACAAAACCCTCATCCCTCAAAACCCCAAAATTTTGACACGTCATTCCGGAAATCTTTAAGAGTTTACAGTGAAGATCAAAAGAGGTTTTCTGTTGGCCCGGCCCAGGCCCCAAAAAAGGGAGGTCCTAAATCCCCTTTACTGGTGTCTCTTTGATCCACTTTTCCAACTAGTGCCTTTTCTTCTTTTAAAATTAATTTTTTGTGCACCAGTCGTGTGATGGTTGGTTTTGGGTGAGAATATATGGTGAAATAAAGGGACATATTTTAGACATAGAAAGGTTTTGTAAATCTTTTTTATAATGCAGCAGGTTTTCTATATTTTATTTGGTTTTTTTTCGAGATGGTTTATTTGATTCAATATTAAACTAGCCCTTGCTAATTTTTTACACTCTTATCGAAGTATATTAAAAATATTTAAGGGGGTTATATTTTCAGATGGGTTTTTGCAGTTAGGGCTAGCAAAATACTAAAAGCAATATTTTTTAAAATTAAAACAAATAAAAAAACCCAAACAAGTATTTTAAAAATTTCCCCCAATTTCAAATTGTTTTATTTTTGTATATGTGTTTTTTGGTATTTTAAAAAAAATGTGCACAAAAAAAATTAAATTATTATTTTTTTGTGTAAGATATGGACTAAACCCGGGTTTTAATAAAAAGTAATACAGAAAGTCGGGGCCCATTAAAAAATCCTCGCGGGGGTGAAAAAAGTTCCTTAAATTTAAAGTATACTTTTTGATTTTTTAAAAACCCAATTTTTTGAATCGGATTTCGTTTAAAATTTATGCACCTGGGAAAAACTTTTTACGTCAAATAAAGAAAAATAAAAAAAAATAATAAAAAAGAGCCGCCCCTTGAAAAGGGGGCTTTTTTTTTCCCCACTAACAAATAACATTTTCCCCTTTTTCCTCTGACGATTTTCACAAACCTATACTAATTTTGGGGCCCCTGAAAACATTTGACTTTCTTCTTAAAAATTACCCTTTTTTCTTGTTTCCCAAATATGATAAAAATAGTTTACCCAAAGGGCTTTTTTTATTCTAATTTTTTGGGGTTGGGGCCCACTCCTTTCAGGCATTTTTTTTGACACAAAAAAAATTTGCCCACGCTTTTTGAGGATTTAAAAAACCTTATAAAAAAATACTTTAAAAGTGAAAATAAATTTTTTTTGGGCCCCTGAAGACTATTTTAAGAATTATCTAAGAATTTGTGGTTTTTTTTCAACTTATAGTTCCAAAACTATCCAAATAAAACAAACTTCACTAACCCTGCGAAAAAAACCAAACTTGGGTCTGCTTTTTACTCACAGGTTGGCAATGTCCTTTAATTTATAAATTTTTTTCTTTTAAATTTTTTATTTTTGTTTTTCATTAATTTTTTTTTTTTTTATGGAAAATAAAAAAAAAAAACTTAATGGAATTATTTTTTGTTAAAAATATTTAAATTTTCTCATTTATGATACCTAAATTAATTTGGGCCCGGGGCTAATTTGAATGGTTTACCCTTTTTCCCTTTAAATATGTTAGAGTTAACTTTAAAAATTTTCAAAAAAAAGCTCTAAAAATTTTTCATATCTAAAATTTAAAACAAACAATTCAAGGCGGAAACCCGCAAGTGAGTTTTTAACCCCAAAAGAGTGGGGGCCCAAAAGAAAGGGGAAAACATTTTCGGTTGAGGGGTATGTGGTCGGCACCACAACGCCACAAGACTGTTAACTCAGTGTTTTGAAAACAAAATTTGTTACATGCTTGTTTAAATAAACAAAATCAATTTTTTCCCCACAAGACAAGAGGGCCCACCGGTTCCAGACCCCCGTTCTCAAAAAAATACGGGAATTTCGGGGATCGAATTTAGGGCTCTCTGTATCGAAGCCAGGAAAATCTGAGAACCAAAATTAAAAAATATTTTAAAATTTTAGTTAAAAAATTTTAAAAATTTTTTTAACCCACATTTTTGAATCTATTTAAGGGTTTTTAAAATTTTAAAGGGGTTTTGAAGGGTTGTATGTACAATATATTAAATTTGTAATTTATTTTTATATTGGGGTTTAAAAAGTTTAAAAAAAAGCGTTTAAATCAAACTTAAAAAAATGTAATTAAAAATTAGCAATATTTGTAGGGGTTTTACTGCGATTTTCGTGCTAAAAAAACATCAAAACTTTTGTCAAAGAAAGTTTTTATAAAAAAGTTTCCTCCCCCTCGAATTTTAGTTAAAGGTTTAACTTGTCAAAAGGGAAAAATTTTTTCTGTCCTGTTTTTAATTCTAATCAAAAAGTATATCCCCCCCCCCCCTTTACATACGATGTGGTTTTTTAAAACGATCGATTCCCCACAAACCCCCTCTGTCTTTTTTGTTGTATCCCCAAAAAAACTAAGGGAAGAATCTATTTTTTTTAAAATTTTTAAAAAGAAAAATAAATATTTTTATTTTCTGAAATACAAGCATTAAAAACAAATCATAGTTTTTTCCCTTTTATGTAAACCCAAAAAATGATTGTTTCCCCCTGGAAACCCTTGCGCAAAATTTGGCCCCTTTGGGCGTAAAATTTTTTCGCCCGAAATGGGTTGTCAAAAATTTTAAAATTTTTTTTATATGTTGGTTGTGTTTTTTGGGGTGTGTGGTGTGTGTGTGTGGGGTGTGTGTGTGTTTTTGTGTGGGGTTTTGTGTGTTGTGTGGGGTTGTGTGGGGGGTTTTTTGTGTGTTTTTGTGGTTTGTTTTTGTGGGGGTTTGGGGGTTTTTGTTGGGTTTTTTGTGGTGTGTGTGGTTTTTTGTGTGTGGTGTGGGTGTGTGGTGTTTTTTTGTGTGTGGGGGTTTTTGTTTGTGTGTGGGTGTGTGTGTTTTGTTTTGTGTGTGTGTGTGGGTGTGTGTGTGTGTGTGGTGTTTTGTGTGTGTGTGTGTGTGGGGTGTGGGTGTGTGTGTGTTTTTGTGGGGGGGTGGGGTGTGTTTGGGTGTGTTGGTGTTGGGGTTTTGTTGGGGGTTTTGTGTTTTTTTGGGGTGGGGTTTTGTGTTTTGTGTGTTTGGTGTGTGTGTGTTGTGGGTTTTTGTGGGGGGGGTGTGTGAGTGGGGGTTGGGGGTGTGTGTGTTTGTGTTTGTGTGTGTGTGTGTGTGTGTGTGGGGGTGTGGGGGTTTGGGGGGGTTGTGTTGTTTTTTGAGTTTGGGGGTTTTTGTGGGGGTTGGGGGTGTTGGGTGGGGGTTTTTGGGGGTGTGTGGGGTGAGTTTTTGTGGTGTGTGTGTTTTGGTGTGTTTTGCTTGGGGGGTGTGGGGTGTTGTGTGTGTGTTTGTTTTGGTTGGGGGGTTTTTTGGTGGGGGTGTGTGGTGGGGGGTTGTGTTGTTGTGGTTTTTTATTTTTGGGGGTGTGAGTTGGGGGTTTTTTTGGGGTGTGTGTGTAGGGGGTGTGTTTTTTTTTGTTTTTGTGTGGTTTTTGTTTTTTTGTGTTTTGTTTAAATTGGGGTTTTTTGGTTTTTTTTTGTGTTTTGTGTGTGGGTGGTGGGTGTGTGTTGTTGTTTGTTGGTTTGTGGTTGGGTGTTGGGGTTGGTGTGGGGGGGTGTGGTGTTGGGTGGTTTTTGGTGTGTGGTGTGTGGGTGGTGGGGTGTGGTTGGGGTGGGTGGGGGTGGGTTGTTGGGTGGGTTGGTTGGTGTTGTGGTTGTGGGTTTGGTGGTGTTGGGGGTGTTTGGTGGTTTTGGGGGGTGT
The DNA here is from genome assembly GCA_039000515.1 of Timema cristinae. Lineage (NCBI taxonomy): Eukaryota > Metazoa > Arthropoda > Insecta > Phasmatodea > Timematidae > Timema > Timema cristinae. Next base: position 53,123 of record JBCFYV010001167.1, on the reverse strand, counting down.
GTGGGGGGTTGTGTTTTGGGGTGTTTGGGTGTGGGTTTGGTGGGGGGTGGGTTGTTGTGGGTTTGTGTGGTGGGTGTGGGGTTGGGTTGGTGGGGGGTGGTGGTGTTGGGTTTGGGGTGGTTGGGGTTGTTGGGGTTGTTGTTGTGTTGGGTGGGTGGTGTTTTGGTGGTGTGGTTGGGTGTGGGGTGTGTTGTGTTGGGTTTTGTTGGTTGTGGGTGTGTGGGTGGGGGGGGGTGGGTTGGGGGGTTTGGTGGGGTGTGTTGGGTGGGGTGTGTGTGGTTGGTTGTTGGGTGTGGGGGGTGTTTGGTTGGTGGGTTTGTGTGTTTTGTGGGGGGGGGGTGGGGGTATTTGTGGTTTTGGGTGGTTGGGTGGGTGTTGTGGTGGGGGGGGGTGGGGGGGGTGGGGTTGTGGGTGGGGGGTGGGGTTTTGGGTTGGTGGTTGGGTGTTGTGGTGGGGTGGTTTGGGGGGTGGTGTGGGGGGGTTTTGGGGTGGGTTGGGTGGTGTGTGGTTTGGGGTGGTTTTGTTTTGTGGTGGGTTGGGGTTGTGGTTTGGGGTTGGGGGTTTTTGGGGTGTGTGGTGTGTGGTGTGTTGTGGGGGGGTGTTTGGTGGGGGGTTAGGTGGTTTTTTTGGTTGGAGTTGGGTTTTGTTGTTGGGTTGGGTTTTTGGGGTTGTTCCAAATTCCCCCTAATTTTGGGCCGTTAAAAAATTTTAAAAGCCATGATACACAACAAAACAAAAAAAATAAATTTAACAATACTCCCCCTTTATTTAAAATTTTAAAATAAAACCTAGTTTTAAACACAAGTTCATACTTTGTGTTTACTCAGGGCCCAACTTTTTACTTAATTTTAAAAGCCGGGGTCACGTTTAAAATTAACCTTTTTAATTAAGTAAAAGTTCCCCCTTAAGGTTTACTTTAATTAAAAAAAACGAAAGTGGGATCACGGCAAGTAACTTAACGTAAAAAACTCGAGCCCAAAACCCCTTCATTCTATAGTACCTATGGGTTTTTGATCGTATTTGTTTCAAATTTTTATAGTGAAGATCTGTGAAAGTTTACCTGTTTTCTGTGATATAATTTAATATCAATTTTAACCCAAAATCTATATTTTTTGGCCCAAAAAATTTTTATTTAAGGGGTAATTTCACCCGTGTTTTTCCTGGATGGGGTAAGTTTTAACCACTTGGAGACTTTTTTTTTAGCACCCCCCCGCTACCCCGTTCGAGTTATATGCAGTACTAATTACGTCAATGTAAATTTGTTATTAGGTAAGGGGTAAATTTAATTTCCGGTTTTACCCTTACTCGCGTGGAAAAAACACCCTCAGTAAAAAAAAAAATCCCCCGTCATTGGCAATCCCAGTCTTTTTGCGAAAAGGGAATGTCTTAGATAAAAATTTTTTACAAAATTTAAATCACTGCAACCCCTTTTCAAAGGTTTTATTTTTTTATATGGCACTATGGTTACCCGGTTTGGGTAAGGAATTAAGAAAGTTTGGGCTAAGTTTTTTGCTGAAAAAAACTCCCAAAAAACTCCAGATTTTAAAGGTTTTTTAAAAATCCTTTTTATTTGCCCCCCTTTTTTTAAAAATTTGGAACATTTTTTTTAAACCAATACAGGCTGTTCACTTTAACTTTAAAAAAAAAAATTCCCCATTTTTGGGAGGGAACAAAATTTTTTTTAAAAAAAACTTTTTTTCTGACCTTTTAAACTTTTAACCCCAAAAATTTTTTGGAAATTTTTTTTTTTTTAAAAGGGGGTATTAAACCCATCCACAAAATTTTAGTGCTTGAGCAAAATAAATTTTTAATAAGGGACTTATCCCAAAATATTTTGAGTAAACCTCCCCCAAAAAATTATCAAAATTTGGATGTCCTAATAAACTAAATTTTGAGTGGTACTCACATTTAAATTCCGACCGGGAAATCAAAATTCCCAAATCTTTTCCCCTGGGTTCCCCCCCCTCTTTTCCCCGCAAAAAATTTAAAACATAACACCCGTTTTTCCTGGTTTTTTCCCCCATCCCGTGTCTTCCCCCGTATTGCAGATTTAGTAGAAAAAATTTTGGGAAAAAACATACACAAATTTAAAATTCACGCGAAAATTTTTTATTTTGGGCAATATATTTTTAAAAAAATTTGTAAATACGAGCAAGTAAGAAAAAACGGACGCACGGCCGCGCTCGCACCCAAATTCATTCGTGTTCTTTTTTTAAAAATGACGCTATACACTGTGGCCTCCCGGGATACTGTTTGTTTAAAACCCCCTTAAGTCATTTCGGCCCCCGAAGCGTATTTTTAAAAATCATGATTTTGTGGCCCCCCAGGAATTTTTGCCAATAGGCCCCAAATTTTGAATTTTTTAACCCCCAACTTGGGTTTTTGACTGGCGTCGGTGGGGGACGTTTAAAAGAGTCGTCAGTCTCGTTTGGGGTAGGGCTTCCCCTCAACGGGGAATTCGGGGGCTGAATCCAGGCTAAATTTTTGTAAACCAAAATTGGGGTTTTTTTAATAAAGGTTTAAACCCCTACCTTTTTTTTACGCAAATGTGGTGGAAATTCTAAACCCCACTAATTTCTAAAATCTTTAGTGGGAGATAAAAAAAACGGCTTTGACCCTTTAAATTTAACCGACACAAAAGTACGGGGAAAAAATTTTTTTTTCCCCCGGGTTTTGGAAATTGTGTGAGGGCGTACCCGGCTAAAAGTTTTCCCCCGCACTACAACACCTACCCCTTTCCCCTTTCCCCCCGTTTAAACGACGTCCTTTATTTTTGGGGCCCAAGGGGGGCCGAGGGGTGCCCTTTTTTGGCTTTTAGGATTATCAAGGAAAAAATGGGGGAAAAAAGGACGGAACAGCCTTTAAATTTCCCCTACTAAGGCACAGAAAAAGGAGAAGAATTTGGAAGCGCATAAGAGGGAAGAATTTCACAACCCAAAAATGCACCTAGACCTTTGTATTAAAATTTGCACACTTAAAATATCACAAACTGCATTAAAGTGGCAACAAGGCAAATATGTACTGTAGGTAGCTCCTTACTCTTTATACAAAATTAACCAAAAATAAAGTAACAAAACAAAGGGGTTTCCCTTTAAAAAAAAAAAATGTGAGTAAAAAAGGGAAACTTTAAAAAAAGGACTAAAACCCCAAATGTGGAAAAAGGGTAGCGGATAAGATTTGGAAAAAAGGGGGATTGCTTCCCCTGGCAAAAAGATTCAAAATGGGTCACAGGAGAAGACAAACCCGGGTATTTTCCTACTTTAAAAAGGTAACCAGGGGGGGCCCGGTTCACTGAGGTGAAAAGGGTCTGGGAAAAAGTTTTGGGGGTCACCGGTGAAGCACCAGGTAATTTACTCTCTTAAGAAGAAAAATTGGGGAATACCAGGGGTTTCCAAGAAAAGCCCAAAACTGAAAAAAAGTTAACGCGGTTTTACTGAAGAAAAAAAAGGAAGCGCCCGAAAACGGTGGGGGCGAAAAATGGGCAAAAAGTTAAAACCCCAAAGGGAAAAAAAAAATTTAAATAACGTGGGTTTCATAAGGGCCCAAACGGGAAAAAAGAAGGATAAAACCAAGGACAACCCCTTACTCTTTAAAATGGTTATACAAAAATTTTGTGTTTCCATATGGGGGTTTATAGACTAAAACACAACGGTTGGGGCTTCTGTTTTTACTCTAGAGCCTGTGGCCCCTTTCAGTAAGTAGGTGCTATAAAAAGGGCAATCATTTAACTCCTAAAAAACAGAAAACCCAAATGGGTTTTTTTTTTTTAAAAACAACGGGGTTTCGCTCCTTGTATACTCTAGAGCCTGGCGCTTTCAGTAAGTAGGTGCTAGAAAATGTAAAACCAATTAACTCCTAAAACAACAGAAACTAAGGGGGGTTTTAAAACTAAAAAACAACCCGGGGCGCTTTCCCTTTTAATTTCTTAGAGCCCGTGCCTTTCAGTAAGTAGGTGCTAGAAAAAAGTCAATCCTTAAAAATCCCTTTAAACCCAAAAGAAAAAAAAAGGGGGGTTTATAGACTACAAACCCCAAAGGTGCCCCTCCTTGTTACCTTTTAAAAGCCGTGCCCTTTCAGTAAGTAGGTGCTAGAAAGTTTAAAACCCTTTAAAATCCTTAAAAAAAACAGAAACCCAAATGGGTTTATTTTGACTACAAACAACGGTGGCCGGGCCCTTTTTAACTCTAAGCCTTTTTTCGCTTTCGTAATAGGTGCTGAATAGCAAAACATAAACCCCCTAAACAACAGAAACCCAAATGGGTTTTTTAAAAGTCCTCCCGGAAAGGGTAACCAAAAAAATAACAAACAATTGTGTTTTGAAATTTCCCATTATAAATTTCTTTGGAAAACCAAAAAATCCAAATTTTACCTCCTATCCCTTTTATTTAGCGGGGATTTAGCTCTTAAATGATCAAACCCAAAATTATATAAAATATTACTTTTTATAGTGGGAAAATTTTCACTTTCAACTTTGTTTTTCAAATTTTGGTATAGAGTTATTTTTACTAAAATTTTGTTTAATTCCAGTAAACAAAAACCCAAAAAAGTGGGACGGTTAAAGGTTTTAAATCAATTTTTTAACCAAAAAGGGAACATCTGGTTGTCAATACTCAGCCCCCTAAAAGGCCCCCATGTTGTAACTCCAAACATTTAATTCAATCTACAATGTTCACTTGCTATAAAAAGCCTATAAAATCATGGGTTTAATTTTTTTTCATTGTGATTTCCCCAGATAAGATAAAAAACTTAATAAAAAAATTGTAATAGTTTTACCGAAATTAGACACAAACTTTTAAAAAAGCGAAATTTTTTAAATCAGGTGGAGAGAGGGCCCTATTTCTTTTAGGGCAATTATTAGATAGTTAAATTAAACATACCCAAACTTCAAAAGGGATTAAAACACCCCACTGATAGCTTGGGGCCAATTTGTGGTTCACTTACTTGGTTCCAAACTAGACACATTTTCGTTTTTGTGAATGGCCCAAGGGGTGGCATCATAAATCAATACACAATTTTTTTAAAAGCGTAGGTGTCAGGTACTTGAAGCCCATTTCAAACCCTTTATCTTCAAAATAGCAACCAAAAAACACCAAAGAATAAATATAAAAAACGTTCGTGAAAGCGAGTTCAGGGTCCAAAAATTGGGGCCAAAATGTTTAAATGTCACAGTTTGCTGATGTAATTTAGCAATGTTTTTTTACCCCATTTTTTTCATTGTAACAGTTCTTTAAAAGTATATTGAAAAAAAGGTTTAAAACAGGTCAAAAAACTTAATTTATTTCATTCCCACCCCAAACCAAAGGGCATAATTTTGGTCAATGTAAGTCAGGTTTTTGCAAAATGGGGTGACAAATACACAAAAAAATTTATTAAAACTTTCCCAAAATGCATTTAATGGATAAAAAAATCCCAAAATCTCTCAAAAAAGAAACTAAACAATGCATTTACCCCAACTTGCAGTCACGATCTTTATGACTGTAACTCATTTTTTCAGGCAGTGGGGAAAAACCCAAATCAGGTTGGTTCTTTTCACGCTTTTATTTATATTGATTGAATTTATATTATTGGGAGGCATTGTTTGGGCTCCGGATCTTCAGTCAAAATTCCTTAAACCCGGGCATTGTTTTCCCAAACGATTGGGTCTTAAAAAAAACAAGGTTTTTTCAAATGTTTCGGGGTTTTAAAATGCAAACTACAAATGAAACAAAAATTAAAAACGCAACACTCCATAAAATTTCCCGATTCAATGCCTACAAATCGAATCCAGATTTTCCTTTTTTTACTAAAATTGATTGGAACAAAATTCCACCACATGTGGGTTTATTTTTTCTTCTTTGGGGCAATTCCATCACAATTCTTTTGGGTGATCCCAAATTCTATTTAACCAAAGTAAAGTAAAAAGATTTTTTGCTTTTTGGGGCTTTAAATTTTTTGGGGTTTTATGTGCATAGGTTTTAAATTAAACCTTCCAACGAATAACCCTCTTACTTAAAACAAATTAGGTTTGGGTTGTGGCAGGGGAAAGGGATTTTGGGGAAAGTTTATCATCAAAAACATTTTTCATTTTGTTTCTAACACACTAAAAAAGATTTAAAATTTTAGAAGTTTTTTGGGGGATTGAAAAAATGTAATGGGTACACACGAAACTCTAGGTGAGGCCTTTTAAAAACGAAATACACTTTTCAAAAAAAAAGACACATTTTTTAAAATTTTATTTTTAAAAATAATTCAAAGGAGTTTTTTGGGATTCAAAGGAGCTAGCTACAAAAAGGATTTTATTAAAATTTGAGAAAAGTTTTTGGGTATGCAACCCGAAATACATGAGGGAATATTTTGGATTCATGCGTTTAATACAACTTCTTGGGGACAAACCCCGGAACCATTGCAAGAGGCAATTTATTTTGTTCGCCAAACAGTTTGGAATATTATATTACAACACCCCCCGTTTTTTAAAAACCCTAGGAAAAATGACCCAAGGGGTTTTGTGAAATTTTTCAATTTATCAGCCAAAGAAAAAGTTCTTGGGTCAACCCCCTTGAATGTTAAAAATTGGGTGTTGGTCCCCAAATGTGCAAAAATGGGTCAAATTTTTCCCTTATCTTAAATCTTCAGAACGACAAATTTGTGCTAACGGCAAAACCTTGAAAAAAAAAAAGTACCACCAAAACAAAAAGGATTCGTCCAATTTAAAATTTTTTAGAAGTTTTTTTGGAGAGATAATCCTGCTTGGGGCTAAACAAATTTATCGCTTTCTGATGGGAAATTTTGGGAAAATCTTGGGAAACCCTACCCAGGAAAAAACACGAACTTTTGAAACAAAATTTTCAAGATAAAGAACAAAACCCCAAACCAATGGCCCTCAAGACGGAAACGAAGGAATTTCCCCCAAAACCATGACCTTAAAAAAGGAGTGGGCACCATTGAAGAAGCTGTACCCTTCAAAAAAACAACGGGTAGCACTTTTCAAAAGTTTGGGAGATTTAATTTAAAGAAATGGGGTGCTAATGGGAAGAGCTATTGGCCAAATTCCCCCCAGAAAAAAAGAGAAAAAAATCCGACTCTTCCAGTTTAACCCAAAATTTGCACCCTCAAGACCTTTGGGGCCCGGGTTGGGGGGTCACAGGCATGGGCAATTTTCCCAAAACCAATTTTAAAAAGTGTTTTTTCAAAAAAGTAGCAATTTTATAAAAAAACGAACAATTTTGTCTGTAACAGCTCATAAATTTTTTTTTCCATTTTTGGGTTGATTGGACCAAATCATTCCCAGAGGCCAAAATTATCCCCCAAAATTGTAAACAGTTTAAAAATTGGTTTGGGATGAATCGGGCCCCAAAAAAATTTTCACTCAAGTTTGGGCAAAAGCCTTTTTCGCTCTTTAAAAATCGATAATAATGGGAAATCAGGAAAGAATTCTAGCAGGTGACACAACCGTCCCCGGTTGGGGGTTCACGTTTTTTAGAGCACGGGGTCCCGCCCTTTTGGGGGCATTGTTTTTATTTAAGAAACCAGACCAAGAGGTTGCGGTACAGTAACCTCTTTTTTTCAAATCCCATGTTTGTTTAAAACCCCAAAAAAACATCCTTGCCAAAAACTAGAATTTTTGGGCAAATTTCTTTCGGCGGAACTTACCCCCCCATCGTACCCGGTAGCCCTTTAAAAAAAAACATACCAAATGTTTCCCATTGGAAAAGATTAAAAATATTGTGTTTTTTGCAAAGGTGGCTTCAACCCTCATCAAATTGGGATAAAATTTTGTGGCAAAAAAAGTTGCCCAAAAAAAGAAATCACTGAAAATTTAAAATTGGGGGACATGTTAAACGCCCAAAAAACCCCGGGTGGGCTTTTTTGTCTAAAATGGTTTTTTCCCCTGAGCAGTTATTCACTCCAGTTTTTTGGTTTGGGATGGTCCATATTGGCTAATCCCGGACTCTAGCTTTTGGATGAAACCTATTTGCTTCCCGGAAGTTTCAAATTAAGAGGGGCTAGAGAAGAGGAAAGGGGAAAAACACCAACCCCTTGGGCAGATAGTTCCCAAAACTGTGCGTTAATTGAAAAAATTCTCATCGCTTATCACACTTGTACACATAGTTTCATACTACTTAAAAATTCATTTACCCCCGACATCCCAACGAATCACTCCCCAAAAAGGGGTTCACTTACGTTAAAAGAACCAAATTTGGCCCTAACAACCCAAAAATTTAAAAAGGTTTTTAAAAAACAAAGGGTTCCAGAAAAAACTTTCTGATCTAAGATCACACCATCAAGTAATCAAAAGGGGCAAAAATTTTTTTTCCAAAACCCTTTTTTTAGACATAAAGAAATCAACCGGTGGGGGGGAATTTTTTCAAAAATTTAAACCCACCCAGATCAGAAAAACCAATTGTTTCCTTTCCTCAGGGGCACAAACTGACAGAATTAATACCACCCCAACAAAACACTTGAAACAACTTCTGCGGGCCCAAGCAACGCTTTGTGCAATAAGACAAGTGTATTTGGCCAAATCAATGGTGAAACTTAAGGGAGGGAAAATTGTGGCCCCCCCCAATTTTAAAAAAAAAGTTTCAAGGGCCCAAACCCCGAGGCGTTTCAACAAATTATGGGTGAACTTCCCAAGGGGCAAAATGAATTTTTCCGTCCCTTTTTGCATACAGGAATTGATTATGGTGGTCCCATAAAAAATTAAAAAGCGAAGAAGAGGGGCGAAAAAAATAAAGGTTACCCAAACAAATTTTCATAGCTTTCGTACCAAGGGCAATTTTACCTTGAATTAGCGAGTGATCTAATACAGAATCCCTTTTACAGCCTTGAGGGAAAATTCATTGGCACGGCGGAGGGGAAAAAAGTCTTCATATTTAATTTTTGACAAAGGGACCAAATTTTTTTGGAGCCAAAAATAAGAAAATTCTTAACTTCCAATCTACTTTCTTCTGATGATCATCAAAAGGAAGTGGGCATCCCCCTCTAGCCCAAAAACAAAATTGAATGTCATTTTTTCCCCCCACGAGTGCCACATTTCAGTGGGGTTTGGGAATCCCGGAAATTTGGCCCGGCCAAATATCTCTGAACATAAATTTTGGGGAAAAGCCAAAGCTTTCATTAAAGAGGAGTTACACGATTTTAAACCCCTTTGAGGTATGTCTAATCTCCCGTACTTTAAAAACCACTGTCCAGGGGTTTTTTCCGACCCCTTTATGGTTTTTTATCCCGGGCCGGGTCATTTTTTGATAGGAGACTTTACGGGGGGGAAAAAAACCCCCAATCCAAATCTGACATCACTTTAAAATAATCGACTAAAACCCCGCTGGCAGCATTTTGCAACCAAAAATTTTTCAGCATTTTTTGGGGGAGGTGTCCAAAAGGGTTTCTTAAACCAAACTCCAGCAAAAGGAAGAAATGGAGAAAAAACCCTGGCCAAAAACAAAAACCCGTGGGAACCTTAGTTTTCATTCGGGGACAAAACCCCCCCGCTTTCCCCCCTCAGTTGGAAACCTTTTTCAAACCTGGCACAGAAGGAATCGTTTTGTTTTGGGGGGAAAGGAAGAAACTCACCAAGGGGTGTGTACAGTACAAGGGGTTTTTATTATATTTTGGTTTTTTATGTAACTCCCTTTTACCTTTTAAGGGGGAATATTTTTTATTTTTTTTATGTTTCATTTAAAAATAGTCTTTCAAGGGGGGCGAAATGTTTGGAAAACTCTAGGTAATTTTATGCAGGGAAGGGAATGTTTTCAAAATTTTTTATGCCTTGGTTGGCAGCAATATTTCAATATGTTTTTTGTTATGTCATTTTTTGTTGTGTTTTTTTTTTTTTGGGGTATTAGGTTAAAAAAATTTTTTTTGGGGGGGTTTTTTTTTAATTTTTTTTTTTGTAATAAGGGAAAAAAAATTATTTTTTTTTTAAGGGTAAACTTTTTTAAAAAAAAAACACGCCCCCAATTAGCTTTTTTTTTTAAAAACTATTTGGGTACTTGCATTAAAAAAAAAAAATTTTTGGGCCCTCTAAAAATGGGGTTTTAAAATTTTTTTTAAAAAAAAGGGGCCCGGGGGGAAATTTTCTTTGATCACCGGAGACATTTTTTTCTTTTAATTTTTTCATACTTTTTTGGAAAAAATTTTTAAAATTTTTAAAAATTTTGGTTTTTTTTAAAAAAAAATTTTTTTCTCCCCTTTTTCCCCTTTTAAAAAACCCCTTTCAAAAAGAAAAAAATTTGTTAGTATTTGTGTAAAAAAGGGCTGTACATAGATACCATTTATTTCTTTAGTTCAGATATCTGAGGGAAAATTTACATGAGAAAAAGAAAGTTGAACAGAGCCTTTTATTTCCCCCCTTTATTTCCCCTTATTAAAAGCCATCTTTTCTGGAGGGGAAACCCGCTTTTTTTTCTTTTTTTAAGGACCCCGATTTCCTCGATACTGCAATCTTTACTTTCTGCGTGATGGTGTCTATCACAGTCCTCCCCAATTTAAATTTCCCAATGTCTGTCCGTAATTTACAAACACTTTTTTCCCCGAGGAAAAAAATTTCCCAGAAGAATAACTTCACTTGGTCTAATTTTTAAAATTTCTGTAAGGTTCCCCCCAAAAAAAAAACAAGGGGGTATTTTATTTACAATTTCTTTTCAATGATGATCGTTTAGTTATTTTTTTTGTTTCGAGGGTTATTTCTTTCAGTTGTAAACAGAATAGGAAGGTAGCACCACTTGGGGGAATTTTGATTACGTCCCCCAGTACACAGCATTTAAAATTTTAAAAAAAAGACAGTAAAAACATACATTTTTTTTAAAAACCCAACTATAGTAATGACTTTAATTCGACATTGATGTGGATTTTAAAAGTGTATTTAAATTAAAAAATTCCAAAATGGGGCCCCTGATTTTTAACAAATTATTTTGTTTTTTATACAGTTTGTGTAGGGAACGCGTGCTTGTGTACTGAAAATCGTTTAGGATTTCGGTCACATAAAATGGGTCATAGTGTTTTTCTATTAAAAAATATTGTCTCTTTTTTTAGTGGCGTGCAAAGATTGAGTTTTAAAACCTTTTGGGGGGTACATGGTCTAAGGCTGAACTGCCAATGGGCGGGAATATTGGGTGTCTCTAAGCCCGGTCCCAAAAGAAAAGAGGGTGTTTTATTCTAAATAATATCAAAACTCTCTCTTTTTGCAAATGCTGGGACACTTCCTCTAAATTCAACCATCAACAAACCCTAACCCCATTAGTCTAAATATTTTCATTCCTTATGAACCGAATGGGGAGTTTAAAACTCTGTGCTTAAAAAAAAGTATAAATATTATTCTAACACCCAATAGGGGAGTAGCATCTATAACGTTAGCAATTTTACATACGTCAGTATAAAATAATTTTGGGTGTTTTGTGTTTTTTTTTTTTATTTTTCTAGATGCACTTAATGGATATTTTTAAAAAATTTAAAAATAGTCTTATGTGGGGAAGGGAAAAAAAAACCCTTTTCTTTTGGGTTAGGTTTTGTTTGGTTTTGCATGATTCCCAGCTTCCCCTTCGGGATTTAAAAAATGAGGGTTCGCGCCCTCCCCCATTTAAAGTACTAATTATTTTTTTTCTTCATTGAATTTTTTCCTTGCCACACATTTTTGATGCATAACGTTTCTGTTTTCCCTTTTTTTTAAAATTAATACTGATCTAACGTTAATTTTGTCTAATAATGCTATTGAAGAAAGGGAAATTTTTTACATAGATATTTAGGGGAAGCAAATAAAGGGGGAAAAAGCAGGTACGAGGGAAAACCCTTTTAAACCCTTTTTTAAAGGATTTTGAGTAAAGGGGTGGGGTTTTTGGGGGGGGGGGGGGTAAAAGGGGAAAGGGGGGGTACCCCCATGGGTGGGGGCCCCGGGGGGTGGGGGCCCCGGGTGGGGGGTGGGTGGGGACTTTTTTTTTTTGGGGTTAAAAAGGGGCGCCCCCTTTTTGCAAAAGGGTGGGTGGGGGGGGGGGGCAAGGTCGGGGATGGGAGGGGAGGTTTTGAACCCTCTGAAATGGGGGTTTTTTCCCCAAGGGCAAGGGAGGGGGGAAAGGGGGGGGGGGGGGGGGGGGACAGCTAGGGGGAACGGGGTTTTCCTCCCTCCTCTTCTCCGAAAATGCGGTTCAGGTCCCCCTGGGGGTCTCGAAGTCCCCAAAAATGGGGGTTGTTCCCGGGGATCCCCCCTTTCTCCCCCAAATGCGGGTTCAGGTCGCTTGGGGTTCGAATATCCGGAAAAAGGGGGTTCTTTTCCTCAATTTAAAAACCTTCCCCCAAATTCCTACGGGGGGGACAGCCAAACCCCCCGGGCCCCAAGATTACAATATTATTACCCAAAATAAAAGTACATTTTTTTCATTCCTAAAATTAAACCTCCCAATTTTAAAGGGTTACTCTCGCACTAACTGGGGTGGCTGAGGGGGGCGGGGAGACTAGAAAAAGGGAACGGGTTTTTTCTTCCCCCTCGGGGGGACAGTTATGGCCCGAACCCCCGATGGCAAAAAGACAATTTTTTTTACCTCTAAAAAATTTTTCCCTGCAAATGGGGGGTTCATTCCCTAATTAAACCTTCAAATTCCTACGTGGGAGGACAGCGAACCCGAGGTAAAGGGGATATGAAAATATTTTCACCTCTAAATAATTTTACCTGCAAATGGGGTTTACTTCCCAAATTAAACCTTCCAATTCCTACGGGGGGGAGACTAAAAAATTACCGCAAATGCTTCACTTCCCAATTTAAAAACCCTTCCCCCAATTCCACGTGGGAGGACACCAAACCCTATGGTAAAGGGGATTAAAATATTACCCCCTTAAATAAATATTATCCTGAAATTTTGCGGTTCATTTCCCTTAATTAAACCCCTTCCCCAAAATTTCCTACGTGGGGGGAAGTTTTAAATATTTCCGAAAAGGGGGGTTCCTTCCTAAAAACCTTTCCCAAAAACTACTTGGGGGGGAAAACTAAAATATTCCCCAAAGGGGGTTCATTCCCTTTAAACCTTCCCAATTCCCAGGGGGGGGGGAGACTTAAAAATTACCCTCAAATGCGGGTTCACTTCCTCAATTTAAAACCCCTTCCCAATTCCACGGGGAGGACACCGCCCCCTAGGTAAAGGATATGACAAGAATTCACCCCAAAAAAAATTTTATCCGAAAAATGGGGTTCACTTCCCTTTTTAAAAAACCTTTCCCCCAATTTCCCTAGGGGGGAGGAAGAAAAATTTTACCTAAATGGGGGGTTCATTCCCTGGGGGGGGGAGATATAAAAATTACCTGCAAATGCGGGTTCATTTCCTCAATTTAAAAATTCCCAATTCCTACGGGGGGAGGACAGCCAACCCCTGATGGAAAGGAATGAAATATTTTCACCTCTAAATAAATTTTCCTGAAATTTTGGGGGTTCCTTCCTCAATTAAACCTTTCCCAATTCCCTACGGGGGAGGGAGATATAAAAATTATCCTCAAATGGGGTTATTCCCCTACGGGGAGGGGACTAAAAATTTTATCCTGCAAATGGGGTTCATTTCCCTTTAATTAAAACCTTTTCCCATTCCTACGTGGGGGACACCAACCCTGAGGTCGGTCCTAGAAAAAGTTGGGAATTAAGGTTGACAATATTATTCAGTAACAGGGCTCAAACCCCCTGGAAAATTTGAAATACCACCTCCTCAATTAAACCTTCCCCCAATTCCTACAGGTAAAAAACCCGGGAAATTAAGGAAACAAGTATACTTCCCCCCTTAAGTTTATTTTTTTCACAGGTCTAAACCCCCCGGGTTATGAAAAAACCCCTACCCAATTAAAACCTTCCCAAAACCCTAAAAGGTCAAAACCCGGGAATTAAGGTTGAAAGAATCTCTCACCTCCAAATTTTGTCTTTTCAGGGTCTCAAACCCCCGGGTATGACAAGACCACCTCCTTTTAAAATTAAACCCCCCAAACCTCCCCGAAAACCCTATCGTCCAGCAAAGTTGGGGGAATTAAGGTTGCAATATATTTTCTCTCTAAAAATCTTATTTTTTTTTCGGGGAACCCGGGGTGGGGGGTTTATTCTCGATCTTGCGTACGTTTAACCCTTTGGGGGTGGGATAAGGTCCCCACGGGAAAGTGGCGGGGGGGCTTACCAGGATGGGGTGCAAAAGGCTTTTGAAAGACCGTACATTAAAATAACAGAAGGTTTAGAACATAAATTTTTTTCCCCAAATACATCTTAAATCAAATATTAATATTTTTCCCCCTTTGGGGTCTGATCGGGTATTTGTAGGGGGGGGGGGAGGCTGGCTTTGGAGCCTATAAATAAAGGGGGGCGCCCCTTTTTTTTTTTTAAAATTTAACCGGGGACTTTGCCATGGCCCCAAATTTTCCGTTTTTACGGAGGGGGGTTTAATGAATATTTCCACAAATTCTGATTGGAATGGTCCGCGACCGTTTTCTTAAAAAAAATCGAAATACGCGATTTGGTCGCCCCTATACTTACGACCGTGCCCAAATATAAATTTGGTCCGCGAAAATTTTAAAAGCCACCCCATTTCGATAAGGTACTCGAAAGGGATCTGAAAATTGCCAAAAAGGTCTCCACCGCCACCAAAAAACCATCCCGAATTTGAAGGTAAGTGTGTGTTAGGGTAAAATGAACTTAATTGTTTACAAGGGCCCGGGGCGTGTGCGATTGTGTTAATGGTTTTTAAAAAAAAATTTTTTACACATTAAATACAAAAATCTTAATTTTTTAAGTTAAATAGTTTAAAAGAATTTTTAAATCATTAAATAACAAAGTAGGGTTTTAGGAAAAATGAATTAATTTAATCAATAAAAATTGAAGATTTAAAAAAATTTTTGCATCATTAACAAAAAATGTGTGTTTTTTGTGTGGGGGGAAAAAACTGAAATTAATTGTTTCCCCCTTTTTCGGGCCCTTTTTGGGGGTTTTGGGGGGGTTTTAAATTTGATTTTTTAAAAAAAATTTTTTAAAATTTTAAAACCCCCAAAAAAATTTTAATCGTTTTTTTTGTTTTCAAGTTAAATGATTTAAAAAAAAAATTTTTTTTAATTTAACTAAAAAAAAGTGCGTTTTGGGGTTTGGGAAAAAATGAACTTAACTAATCAAAAAATTATTTTTTTGAGTTTAAAAAGAATTTTTTTACTTTTTTAAACAAAAATTTTTGGGGTGGGGGGTTTTGGGGGGGGAAACTGTTTTTAAAAATTAAGTCAATAATTTTTGAAGGGTTTTTTAAAAAAAGAATTTTTTTATTTAAAAAATTGAATTATAAAAATTTGGGCCCAATTTTCAGAAAAAAAAAAATTAAACAATTAATTTTCGATGTTTTTGGGGGTTAATTAACTAAATTGGAGAAAAAAAACAATTTTTTTCGATTGAAAAAAAGTAATTTGGTGTGTGTTGGAAAAAATAAATTTAAATCTAAGTAAATTTTAACTTTGAAGGTTTTAAAAAAAATTTTTTTACTTAAAAAATTAATTATGCAAAGGGGGGCCCAAAATCAAAACCTTTAAAAAAAAATTTAAAAATTTTGGGCGAGATTCGGGGGGTTTTAAATTAACAAAATTTTGGAAAAAATAAAAAAAAATTACTCGTTTGTTCAAAATTTTTTTTTAAAAAGTGAAAAAAAAAAATTTTTTAATTTTTTTTTTAAAACTTTTTTTTAATGGAATAGACTAATAAAAAAAAAAAAATTAAAAAAATTTTAAACTTGCGATTTTCGGGGGGTTTAAATTAACAAAATTGGAGTTTTTTCCCCCCAAAATTTTTTCCGATTGCTCAAGATTTTTTTTTAAAATTTGCCCTAAATATAAGTTACTTATTAACCCTAAATTTTTTCAATAAACCAAATCAAAACCAAAAAAAAACAATTAACTTGCGATGATTTTTAAAAGGGTTTTAAATTTAAACAAAATTGGAGTAACATATCAATTCCTCATTGAAAAAATTTTTTTTTAAATTAAAAAGGGGGAAAAAACAAAAAAAATTTTTTTATTTTTCCCCAAAAAAAAATTTTTAATGCAAAAAAACCCCAAAAAAAGCCAAAAAAATTTTAAAAAATTTTTTTGCAAAAAAATTTCTTGGGTTTTTAATTTTAAAAAAATTGGGAGTAATATTTTTAATTACTCGTTTGCCCCGTTTTTTAAAAAAAAGGGGCACAAAAAAATTTTTTAAACTTATTCAACAAAAATTACCCCCAAAGGGGGCCCCAAATAAAACCCCAAAAAAATTTTTAAAAAATAAAAAAAAATTTTTCCCTTTTAATTTTTGTTGATGGTTACTTTACGGGGGAAAACCGGGGACAACAGCACCCCCTTAAAATTTGGGACTTTTAAATAAAAAACCCTGGAAACCTAACCCCCGGGGGTTTTCAACCCGGGGGTTTCCTGGCCAAAAACCATTAGTTAAAACCATCCTGGGCAGAGTGGGAACCCTTTAAAACCCTCCCAATACAAAAAAAAGGGGCTTATTTAAGCGGGTTTTAAGGTAGCCTATGGTCTGGGGGGGTAAGGTGCCCAACTTTTTTTATGATTACTCATACACAGTGGGTTCCCGGGTTTGTTTTTTTACAGCTGTCCCCGAGCCCCTTGACCATTTTGGGGGGGGGACGGGTTCCTGAATGAAAGGACCCCAAAAGGCCCAAAAAACCACCACAAAAAGACCCCGCTTTTCTTCTTCCTCCGCCACCCTTTAAATTTATCTCGAAAAAAAAAGGGAAATAAATTTAAACTCTCCGGGAATTTTCCCTCGAAGACAATTTTTAATTTAAATTAATCTAAAACTTGATATCACAAACAAGTATAAAAAGCTTTACATTGAGCTACACCGGGGTTTTTAAATTAAACCCTCGAGCTTTTTTGATACTCGGACAAGAGGAAATAGATAACAATCCGGACGCTTTTGACCCCGTCACATGTATTTAAAGGTACGGGTTTTTACCCCATTGGGACTTTACCGGGGAACCGTTAGGTCTCTCATTGAAACAAATTGACAAAAGCGTAAACCCGCCGTAAAAAAAAACCTATTCTAACACTAACGAATTGCCTTACGGGGGAAACCCCCGCCCCAGTTTCTTGTCCGTGCGGGGGTATATACTTTAAAGAGGGAAGATGAAACAATTGCAAATACTCGATAAAAAAAAATTTGCAGCCTCATTTGCGAGTTTAGACATCCTACCGAAGTAAATTGAAAAAGGGTATTTTCAAACTAGTCTATGCGGTATATTTTAGCACTAAAAAACTTGGGGGAATTATATGAAAAAAAAGGGTAATTTTTTTTTTTCCTCCCTTTCCCCTTGCCCCCCCAAATTTTTTTTTAAAGGGTTTTTTTTGTTTTTCCCTAGAAAACCCAAAGGTTTTTGGATGGTAGGGAGGGAAACTTGGAAGATGAAATAAATCTCTCTAAAAACACGTTTTTAAACAAATCGGGGGGCTGGGGTTCAAATCCCAGAAACAAAGCCAGGCGTGAAGCGCTAAAAAATTGTGAAACGTGAAGAAGGTCATTGTTTCCCCGAAACTTTTTTATCAGCCTATTTTTGGGGCCGACGGGGAAGCTAAACCCGTTTTTTCCCTCTTACCCAAATTTTCGAAAACGTGTTTGAATCTGGAGGGGGAAACCCTTCCCCTTTTCCAAATAAATTTTTAAAAATCGAGCTTTTTTGAAAAGTTTAAAACGATATATCTAAAAAAGGGTGTACCCCTGCAAAAAATAAAGGGAGTGACCTTAATTTGAAAAAAGCTGACCCCTTTCAAAAAAACAAGTAATTTTTTTCCCCCCCATGTCATGCAAAAGAGCGCCAAGAAAAGTACTTTTTATTTATAAATAAGATTCACGGGAGGGAAACTTTATCTTTTTCAGCTGGATTAAAAATCGTCACGGTTAAAAAACCCTCAACAAACCGGGTCCTAACAGAGGACGAGATACTTTTGTGATAATGCCGGTCCGCCTTTTTGACTGAAAAACAAACTCATTAAAAACATAAAGAAAACGTGTATAAAATTCGACGCGGTAAGGAAAACTTTCCCCCTTCGGACGGGAAAAATTTTCCTCTTTTTCCCCCCCCAAACTCATTTAATAAGCGCGGGGAAAAAACAGGATTTATCGTGAATGCGGACCTGGAACCCTTTACTTAGCCTAAAGACGAGTGATCCCGCCCCAAAATTTTTTTATACGGAAATTTTTCAAACGTCATGTATTTATTCCTGTGGGAAAATGTACGTTAAATGTAATTTTAACAAAAGGGTTCTCTCGAGTCCCCCTCTTTTAAAAGGGGAAAAAGGGAATTGAAATTAAACCAATTGGTTGAGGCCCCCATAGATACTGCAAGCGTGAACAGAGTACTTTTAGAAACTGTCTAACCGATAAAAACCTTTTAACTCCTCCCAAAAAAGAGACGCCCCATAATACACCCCCCCCCTCTCTTTTCCATATTTGGAAAAGCCCTACAAGAATGAGATTTTGGGGTTAAAGTATCATTGTAAACTTGATTTGGATTTTACCGGGGGAGTACCCAGGGGCGGGGGGAAAATATTAATTACAAAAACCCAATCACCTGAGCGTAGAAATTTTCCCAATAACGGCGGGGTGCACGAAAATTTTTTTCCTTCTAGAATCATTTCGTTGAACGAAAGAGAAACTGATCCGTTCAGGGGGGAGAGCGTTTCTACAACCCGGGGAAACGTCTGGGTTAAATTGGGAAGACTATGGGAAATTCAAAAAACCCCAGGGAAATATATTCGCCCAGGGTTTCCCCGGGGATCACGATTAAAATTATAGTTTTTTTTTCATTTTTCTATTTTCTTCCCTAAAAAAATGCGTATCTTACCTCAACCCCGGACAACTTAAAATCACGCGAAAAGTCCCCATCCTGAGGATGAACGCTTTAAATTAGTCAAAACGAAAAGGAGGGGTTCCCCCTATGTTTAAATATTGATTAAATTCGAGCGGCTAACAGACTCAGTTACCAGCAAAAAAAAAATTTTTCAACGCGCCAGGGGAATACTCATATCTCTCGGGAAGACTTTTAATCACCCCTGTGGGGTTTTTGGCGAGTATTCGAATGTAAAATTTTCTTTGGACTTTTCGAACCTCACCTTACAAGACGAAAACTTTACTGGGGGACTCTTTGAAAACCCTTTACGGGGTTCTCTGCATAAAAACGAAAAGGCCGACCCCCGGAGGCCCCTTAACAGCCCCCATCTAGCGTACCAGCTCAAAGAGAATAACCCGGGTACGGCTCAAATTAATCGATGATTGGAAAACCCCCCATCAATTCATTGAGGGAGCAAAACCCCGCGGAGGGATATTTTTTTGTGGCTAACGTCACGCGTAGCGAATAATCGCTTTTGGGAAACACGTTTGATCCTTCCAAGCCAAAAGTCCAACATTGCCCTACCCGGGACTTAAATGGACTCTTTTTCATTTAGAAAGGGTTTTCCCCCACTTCCCTTTTGGAAAAGTTCGGGGTGGCTCAAAGAAGAAAATTGTCTTTGGGGACGGGGCAAAAAAGTAGGGGATGATGCGGAAAACGGGCCTAAAATTTTGCAGGTAAATTTTAAATACCCGCAAGATTCACGACGCTAAATTCTAAACTTGCCTTTTCTGTCCGAAAAAGGGGATTCCACCCGTAGGAAACAGAGAAACGGGTTAAAAACTTTAGCTGATAAAAAGGGGGAAACCCCTTTTCCTATCGTCTCTAAAGCTATGTTAAAGCGAACGGGGGGAAACTGACGAATTTTCACCGTTTTTCTCGGGGTTTTCAAGCAAGCCCGTGGATGGCCCCCGTATATCAGGTTAAACGCCGAAATGAAGTAAAGCATTAAAAAATTTTGAAAAAAATGTTTTTCAAACGATAAACAATGCCGCATTGGGTCGCCCTCATATCAACAAGAGGGCTTTCCCCAAACGATAAAAAATAGCAACCGGGTGGGAGGGGAAAATTTTGGGAGGGGAAAACCTTTTAGCCGTCCAAATTTAAAAAAAACCGCTCGAAAAGTGTCAAAAACCTAGCCCATAATCGGAGGGGAAACCGCAAGAGATTTACTTGATATCCCAAACTATGGGGGGATTCCCCCTTTTTGGAAATCTCGAAGGTATAAAGAAGGGTTTTGCTTTCCCAGGTTATGATCCCTCCCCCCCCCCCCAAGGCACGTTAAAACTACAAACACTTTACTGAAAAAACTTCCTACAAAAATGACTTTTGGAAGATGAAATACCAAAGACTTGCCCTTTTTAGCAAATGAGTATCGGACACCTCCACCTCCCGGACAAGACAATTTTAAAAAGGTGCCCGTGGAATAAAGGGGTGCTCTTTAAACTAAAAGACGAGACTCGAGGTCAGACATCACTGGGGTTCATTGGTTTCCCGTCCAAAATTTCTATTCATTCCCCGGTAAAAAGGGTGGGGGAGCCCCAAAAGGCAAAAAGGGGGTTTAAGAGTTGGCGTTAAAAAACGCTTTCCCATTAAGGATTATCGTAATTGTTTGACAGATAGACGAAAGTCATGAAAAAAGGCTCTTTCAATAAAAACAGTAAGATTCAAACTTTAAAACAAAAAAATTTCCCAATAGAGTCGCTCAAATGCCTACGACAAATAAAAGATAAGAGTACCGGGAACTGTCAATACTTTTTCCTTTGGGTCCCATTACTAAATCAACCGCCCCCCCTCAAAGGGGTGACATTTACGTCTATGTGAAAAAAAACATAAGTGATTAAAACAAAAAAAAATATTCACTCCAGAACTCTAAAGTGCTAATGTATAAATATTCATTTTTCGTAGTGTAAGTTATTAAAACTAAAAAAATATTCACGCCCTGTACTTATAGTGTAAGTGAAAGTGTTAATGAAATAATTCAAAGAACAATAATTTTGTGAAATTTAGAAATTTGTATTCTATGGGGTTTTAAATTTTTATTTTCATAAAATAAAAAAACAACAATTTCAAAACAAAACTTGATCTATGTTTTTTAAACAAATAAACTTTAAAAATAAAAACAACTTTCATAAACCCTATAACTTGTGAAAAAAAACAACTAATTTAGTATGTACCATGCTTTTTTAAATTTCTTTATTTTCTTTTAAATAAAAATTAATTAGGGAGGGGGTTTTTTTTCTTATTTCTTTCCCCCCTTCTTTTTTAAAAATCAAAAAATTTTTCAAAAACATTTAAAAAAAAAAGTTAATTACTTTAAAAACAAAAAATTTTCAATCTTTAAAAATTTAAAATCATTAAAAACTTAAACTTTTTTTTTCAATCATTAAAAGTTATAATCATTAAAATTTAAATTTAAAAACTTTTTTTTTTTCCCAATCAAAAAATTTAAAAAAAAAGAACTCTATTAAAGATTCAAAACTTTTAAAAAAATTTAATTACTTTTAAACATCGTTAATTTTTTTTTTAAAACAAATTCATACTTTTAAATTTAATTACATTAAACTTTTTAATTTTTAAAATCATCATTTTTTTCTTTACAAGATTCAAAATTAAACTTTTTTTTTTCCAAATCTTTTAGAACCCTATTAACTAAGACTAGACAATTTTACTTTTGCTTCCAGAAGAGGATGAAAAGACCCAAAATACAGACCCCCATAAACGCAGGGTAACAAAACACCGACTTCTCACCCCAACGCAAAAAACACCACATTTTAGCTTCTAGGGAAAGAACCACTAGGTCGCGCATAGCTTTTTTTGATTCGTTAGAATAGTCAGATTGTAATAAGGAAAACACACTAGGTCACCCAAAAGTCCTGTTTTGTTTTTAAGGAAGATTTTTTTAATTTTGTTTAAATTTCAATATTCCAATAAATTTTTTTTAAGGGTAATTAATGGTTGAATTTCCCGTGATAATTAACTTTTAAAAATGTATGAATCTTGAAAAAGGGAATTAATGAAAAGGGGGTTTAAAGACCGTTTAAAACTTTGGCAAATTTAAATTTAAAATGGACTTATTTTTTTTTTTTAAGGGTAATTAATGATCGAACTTTGACGTGCTAACCAATAAATGATAGAATTTTGCCTGTGTTTTAAAAAAAAAAATTTTTGTTAGCTCTATGCTCGAACTTTGTGTTTTTAAGATAAAAAAGACTTTAACAAAGGGGAAATTTAAACTATCTGTTTTCCAGCATTTCTAAACTGGATTTTTGTTAACTGTAACAATTCAATGAGTAAGACGGTTATCCTAACACGTATAAAACCCCAGATTTTTTGGGCTTAGATTAAGTACGGTTTTTCCTAAAAAACATATCTCACCAAACACATATAAAACACATGCAAAAAGCATAAAACAAACCCACATACCATTCAAGAAAAGAGATAGGGGGTAACTATTCACATTTTAAAAAACCCGAAATCAATTCATTGATTAACCGTCAGATATATCAATTTTTAAAAGGAAGAACCCCCTAGGTCATACCCAAAAAGCCCCCTTTTTTGCCCCCTCAGATTTAGTAGATTGTAATAAAGGGAAAAACACACTAGGTCACACATAGCTCTGTTGACCGTCAATATAGTCAGATTGTAATAGGAAAAACGCACAAACCCGCATCAAAACCAGGGAAAATTTTATTTATTACATCACTCTTACTTACCCCAAAGGGGTAATGGAAGGGGGGATTGTGAATGAAATGAAGGACCTACATTTAACGGGGGAATCCAACCACGGTGATGACCAAAATTCCTCGGTTAAGGAAGGGTTTGTACCGTACAGAGGATTGAACCCAGACCGACAGCACAGAAGTCTGACTAACTACCCCCAGACCCAGCAGGCACCAACCCAGGGAAAAATGGGAATGTATCCAAAAAAAGGCTTCAAACTATTTTTGGGCGGTTTTTCGTGACGGGTTTGAAACCCGGCAAATTTTTACTTTGAATTTCTTTATTCCCTTAAAAATCCTTTTTCCCCAAATAACTTTGCTCACATCTAACTTTTTAAAGTACGGAAAACTACAAAAAACTTTGAAAGGCTTTGAGAAGGGGAAAAATATATATTTAAAATTAAGTAGATTTTGGGTTTAAAAAATTTTCATAACCCGAAGAATTTAACTTAATCCCCAAATTCCCAATTTAATTAACTCTTTAAAAGTATGAACTTGTAAAAAGAATTATTGACGATTGGAGATAAATGTTTAAATGTAAAATAACTTTTAAAACGTAAAGAAACTTGAAAGAATTAAAAGATGATGATTGGAAATAAAAAAAAATGTTTTGATTTTAACTTGCTCACACCCAAATTTAAAATTGGATACCCAATGAGGGAAGGAAGCCCTATGAAACCTCGCTTTAAATACTTTAAAACCCGGTTTTTCCCCGAAACCCGAGGGTTTAATTTTAGCACCTTAAAATCATCATGTCCCCTTTAAAGACAAAAACCCCCTTTTAAAAAAAAAACTTTAAAGACTTTGGAAAGGGGAAAAAATTTTATAAATGTAATATTAATTTGATGGGTTAAACTTGTCGTACTGAAATATTTAAAACCCTTAAATTCCCAAATTTCTAAAGTAATTAAAATTTTTTAAAAGTATGAATCTTTTTAAAAAAATTTTTTGATGGGCTGGAATAAATTTTTAAAAGAAAATTAAAATTTTAAAAAAGTGTGAATCTTGTAAAAATTTAAAGAAGATTAAATTGGAAAAAAAAAATTTCGATTTTAACTTTGCTCACATCTAACTTTTAATGATTGGGAAACCCTAGACGAGGGGAAGGGGGGCCGTATTGACCCCGAACCAAAAACTGTTAGAATCTGGAAATTTATTTTAAAAAAAGACCAAGGGTTCAAAAGCAATATAATTCAGGGGCTGTTCCCTTCCCTCCTCTCATGTTTTTTGGGGACTCGTGCAGAACAAAGGTTATGTAAAGAAAAGTGTTTTAAAGTATGAAATTGTGTTGTAAAATTTTGAGTATTATATTTGGGGATTATGATAGTGGTGATGTTTTGGGTATGATTTTTATATAGTGATGAAGTAGAATGTCGGGTGTATGATATTTGGGGATGTAATGATAGGTTTAATGTATAAATGTTTTAATGTATGATAGTTTTGTAATGTGATGTATGATAGTGGGGATTTTGTGAAGTGGTGATGTATGATAGGTTGTAATGTACGAAAATGGCGATGTAAGATAGGGGGTTTATGTAGGGAAAATGGGGGATTTCCCTGATAGTGCTGTAAAAGGAAAACATTAAAGCGGTTGTATTATAGTGGTGAGTATGAAAAAGTGGTGCTGTATGATAGTGGTGATCATTTATAAATGTTTGGGAATGGATTTTGATAGTGGTTATGTATGATGTGCTGAATTTTATAGAGGGGGATGATGATAGTTGGGGAAAGGAATGATAGGGTGAAGAAGGGTAAATGGGTTGGGATATATTTTTTTTAATGTGATGTATGATAGTGATTTTATATATATGGTGATGTATGATGATGTTTTTAAATGTGATATATGATAGTGTTTTTAATGTTATATTGTTTTTAATGTTGATGTTTTGATAGTATTGTAATGTGAGTATGATAGTGCTGATGTAAGATAGTTTGTAAAGTATGAAAGAAAAGTGTTTGTAATGTAAAATAGGTTGTAATGTGAAGATGATAAGATGATTATGATAGTGGGATGATGATAATGTTGTAAAAAGTGTTTTTAAAGTTAATTTTGGGTAAATGGGTTTTAATGTATGATAAATTTGGGGATTATGATTTGTTTTGTAAAGAAAAAAATGTTTTTAATTTTTAAGTAAGATATATGATATAAAAGTGGGTTTTATGATAAGGGGGTTGTAATGTATGTAAGATTGTGTTTTAATGTATGAAAAGTGGGGATGTAAAGGGGTAGGGTTTATGTAAGTAGGGGTTTAAAGCATGATAGTGCTGTAATGTGAACATGAAAAGTGGGGTTGTAAGATAGTGAAGATGTATGATAGTAAGTTGTAATGATAGTGCTTTTATGATAGTGGGATGTAAAGAAAAATTTTTTAATGTGATGTATGATAGGGTTGGGTGTAAAGATAGTGCTATGTATGATAAGGTGATGTATGAAGTGGGGATGTATGTAGTGTTGTAATGTAAAAAAGTGGGGAAGTATGAAAAGAGTTGTATGAAGGGGGGTGATGGGAAAGATAGTGGTTTTTTGATAGTGTTGAAAATTTTGATAGTGCTGATGGGATGATGATGTTGAAAAGTGATGTAAATAGTGTTTTTAAATTTTGATAGTGTTGTAATGTGGGTGTATGAAAAAGGGGGATGTATAAAGTATGATTTTATGAAAAGTGGTGATTTATGATAGTGTTTTATAAAGTGTTGTAATGTGATGTATGAAAAGTGTTTTAAAAGTATGAAGGGTTTTAAAAGTATGGGTAAATGGTGATGTATGAATTTTGGGGAAATAGATAGTTTTTTAATGTTTTGATGGTTTGGGGAAAGTATGATAGTGTTTGTATAATTTTGGTTTTTAATGTGATGTATGATAAAATGTTTTTAAAGTTTTTTGATAGTGGGTTTTAAAAAGTGATGAAAGATAGTGGGGTTTAAAGTATGGGTATTTATGATGAATATAGTGAAGAAATTTTTGATAGTGACGATTAAAGATAGGGGAATGTATGATTAAACGGGATGTATGATAGGCTTTATTTCCCCTGGGGAAATTTCCCGTAATGTATGATAGTGTTGTAATTGATTTTATGAAAGGGTTTTTAAGTATGAATTGGGGGGGTGAAAGATAGTATGTTGTAATTTTTTAGTTCTAGTTTTGAAGTGGTTGTATGAAAAGCGTTTTAAATTTGAAAATGGTTTATGTAGCGATAGTGTGGGTTTTAATGGATTATATAGGTTGGGGAAATTAAAGAAATTTTTTAAAAAAGAAAAAAAAGTTGGATGTATTAAAAGTGGTGATTTTATTATAGTGTTGAAAATTTTGATAGTGGTTATGTATGATAGTTGTTTTAATGATGTGGTGAAGTATGAAAGTGGGGGGTAATGTGATTTAAAAGTTTGTGGGATTTGAATGGTTTTTAAAGTATGATAGTGGGATGTTTTGAAAAGGTTTGTAATGATATGCTGATGTAGATAGTTTGGGAATGTATTAAAACGGGGGATGTATATAGGGTGATGCAAAGATATTTCGTAATGTGAAGCATGAAAATGGTTGTATATAGTGTTTTAAAGGATATTGGGGATGTTTGAAAAAATGTTTTAATGATAGGGGATGTTTGATAGCGTGTTGTATGATAGTGTTTTAAAGGGATGATAATGGTGATGGGATGATAGTGTGTTTTTAATGTATGATAGTTGGGATTTATGAAGTGTTTGTAATGTATATAGTGTTGGAATGTAAAATAGGTTGTAAAGTATATAGTTTTTTGATGTAAAGATTTGTGGGATGGGATTAAAGTGTTGTAATGTGTGATTGGGGGGATGTAAGTAAATGTGTTGTAATAATATTGGGGGATGATGATAGTGTGTTGAAATTTTTATTTTTGAAAGTAAAAAAATTTTTGTTTTAAAAGTGATGGGATGAAAAGTTGGGGGATGTAGATAGTGTTTAAAGTATATAAGGGATGTATGAAAAGGTGTTGTAATATAGTGCTGATTAGATAGTGTGTTTTTAAAAGTATGATAGGTTGTAATGGAATTTTGATATGTTGTAATGTAAGAAAAGTGGGTTTTAATGTATTAAAATTTTTTGTAATGTATGATAGGTTTAATGTATGATAGTGGTGAGGGGATGATAGTGTTTGTAATGTATGAAGTGGTGATGTATGATATAGTTTTGAAATGTATGATGTGTTGTAAAGTGTTTTATGATAGTGTTTTAATGTATATAGTTTTTTGTAAAAATTGATATTTTTATGTAAAGATAGGGTGATGATGATAGTGTTGTAAAAGTTGATAAATGGGGATGTTTTGAAAAGTGTGTTGTAATGGAAGGGTGATTTATGAAGGTGTTGTAATGTGATGTATGAAGTGTTTTAATGTATGTAGTGTGTTGTAATGTTTGATAGTGGGGATGTAAAATAGTGTGGTTTTAATTTTGATTTAAAAGATAGTTGTTTTTTAATGTTTTGAAATTTGGGGATGTTGATAGTGGTGATGCATGATAGTGTTTTTAATGTAAGGGATGTTGAGGTTTTTTTGGGGGAATCAACCTTTTTCAGGACTAAAGGGTTTTAAATCCCGGGGTTTAAAAACCCGATCTCTTTAGGCCCCCACCCACCCCCCGAGGGTTTTAAGGAAGATATTTTAAAACCCTTTAAATTTTAGACCCCCTCAAAGTTTGAGAAGAGGGATTTGAAAAAAACTAAAAACAAATGTTCAAAATTTAAAAATTTCCCCAAACTTTAAAGCTCCGACCAACAAATTTGATTCTCGATTGCTCAAGATTTTTTAATTTAAAAAACACTAAAAATTTAAATTACTTATTCAACATGAATTATGGGGAATAGACCTAATCAAAAACCTAAAAAAAATTGAAAAAATTTAAATTTCGTGATTCTTAGGATCTTTTCGAGGGCCCCCCACCATCCCCCAGGATCAAAGGGGAAAATTTTAAACCCCCAATTTCCCGACCGTCAATGTTTGAGAGAGAGGGGTTGAAAAGACTAAGGGGCAAAATGTATCAATGTAATATTCCCCAAACTTTACCTCCCGAAAACCCTCAAGGTTTTTTAAAAAAAATATACTTGTCCTATCCCGAGACCCGTAGGGGTTGTCCCCAAACCGATGAACACTCAACCCTTTGGAAGTGGAAACCCGGGATTTGTTTTGGGGGTAGAGGGATACTTTTCATATCCCCCGGGATTCAAGACCCATCAAAAAAATTTAAAGATTAAAAGATATTTAACCTTAATTCCCGATCTTTGTCAAGACTGAGGGTTTGAAGTCCCGACCCCCCCGGGGTTTTGGCCAAAACAAACTTGCCACACCGATAGTCCCCTATCAGCAAGTTATAAGGGGTGTTTTTGAAAACTGGGCGGAAAAGAAAAATGTTTTAAAAAAACTCAAGTGGTCGAGACTAATCCCAGGACCTTCTTACTCGAATTATGAAAGGTAAAACCCTTTTACGGGGGGGTTTTTTAAAGCTAAGGAACTTAGAAAGACTTTGTTTTTCCTGACGTCAACCCCGTGGAGAAGAAAGTCAGGGCGTTCCGGAAATAGAGCGTACGTTAAAATTTTTTAGGTTTCGGGATCGATGGGGAAAAGGGGAAAAGGAGGGGGGAGAGGGTATGTCCCTCCCTCCATCCCCAGCATAAAAGCGAGCGGAGGTAGGGAGACGCATCTTTAAATTTGAAAGTTTAAAAAACGGTTTTGGGGTTTTCGAAGGAGGACAGAGGAAATTAAGATTTTCAGACAACAGCTTGGAGACTACAACCGAAGCCAAAGGGTTTTCGTGAGTTTGCACCCCTTCGGTGCACTGGCACGGATGCCATAATCCGGGGAAAGTACGGGGGGCGAGTCAGTCCGTCCCAGAACTTTTTTCAACATCATGGCCGCTACAAGCGAAGGGAAAGGGGGCGAGCCCCAAATTCTCAGCGAAACGCCCCATGCTCGACGAAGACGCTTTGGCATCGAGCTGGATCGGATCGAGCGGGGGGAACTCCCACCGGGGCAAAAGCATCTCCGAACTCCAAAAGTAAACGGGCCTACAACTTCGTCCCCCCTGGAAGAGACGAAAAGGAACAGCCCAGGGCCGGGGGACAGCCAAAAATCGTGCGCGGACTAATTTTGGGAAAAATGCGTCTTCCGGGCAAAAACTTTGGCGCGAGAAAACAGAAGTCGGGTTTTAAAAACCCTTTGCAACGCGGACCGAAACTAACTAGGGACACAAAACAAACTTTTTAAGTGGTAAAGACTATACGTAAGTGTAAGTTTTAAAAAAAAAACAAGACTTTTAGAAAGGAGAATTTTTGGGACTGAATATATAAATATTAACAATGTAATATTAAGAATAAACAAGGGTTTTAAAAAAAAATGAAATAAATTTTTTAGAGGGGAATAATACTTGGGCATAAACCTTGACCATCAGGGTTCAGGGGCCATAACCCCCCTCCCTCTTTTAGAGAGAAAAATACTTTTTCATAAACCCTTTACCATCAGGGGCGAGGTCCTTTAAACAACCCCCCCCTCGAGAGAATTTTGTACTGAATAATAATTGTCAAATTCTTTAAACCCTCAAAGGGGTTTAGCTGTCCTCTTCCCCCTTTGGAATTGGGAAAAGGGTTTTAATTTTAAAGGGAAATGAACCCGCATTTCAGGTAATATTTATATCTCCCCCTCCCACTAGGAATGTGAAGGTTTAATTAGAGGAATTTGGAAACCCCCATTTTGCAGGATAATAAATTTTTTTAGGGTGAATAAAACTTTCCCTAAACCCTTTAAACCCTCAGGGGTTTGGCTGTCCTCCCCCTTTGGAATTGTGAAGGTTTTTAAATTTAAAGGGAAATTAACCCGCATTTTTCAGGATAATTTTTTATTTTGAAAGGGGAATAATACTTTTTCATAAACCTGACCTCAGGGTTCGGGGGCCCCTAAGTAAACCCCCCCTCAGAAAAGAATTTTGTACGAATAATACAAAGGCATATCCTTAATTTTCCCCAAACTTTGCTGGACTGACCAAAAAGGGTTTTAGGGGGTAAAGGGTTTGGGTCCTTTAACTGCCCCAAATACAAACACGAGAAGGAAAAGAGAGGAGAAAACCCCGTTTCCCCGTATGCAGTTCCCCCCCGCCCCCCTCTCAGGGCCCTCCCCCAGCCCTTTGGGGAAATGAACCCCGCATTTGCAAGGCTTCAACAATCAGCATCCCCGTCGTGACCTCTTCTTTCCCCACCCTCCCCCCCCCAAAACCCCCATCAAATGGTTTTCCCGAAATTCCCCAAACCCAAAAAAAAATTGTCCCCACCCCACCCCCGCACCCAGGTGGCCCCATCCCCCCCCCTATCCCTCGGCCACCACAGCCTAAAACCTTCCTATCACCCCCTCCCCCCCCCTAACCCCATCCTTCATCCAGAAAACCATTAAAATGGTGATTAAAGGGTGTCCCCCGTACCTGCAAATTTTTCCCCCTTTCTCAAACATAAAATCATTCTATTTTTCCGTGAGATATTTCCACAATTTTTTCCCTACCTTGGCTAGGGAATTTCAGCTTAGATTTATTTGCTGGAACTATTTAATTTCAAAACTATATAATTTTTTTCTTTTATGCACAAAAACTTGTCCCCGGGAAACCTGAAAGGTTAAAACCCACGTGTTTTTTAAAAAAACGAAAAATTGACGCGGTTAACTAATTTTAAAAAATTAACATTCCCATTCAACTCAACTAAATTTATTTGTAAAAATTTTGTTTTGGTTTCTAACCGAACTCAAAGTTTTGGTGCATTAAACTTTGATTCATTTATTTTTTTATTAAAAAATTTGTTTTTTTAAATTAGAGAAAAATTTAAAAAATAAAAATGGACATTTTTTATAGGGCGGGGCCTTTTTTAAAAATTCCCAAATATATTTACCAATATCTTAAAATTTTTCGTTTGACTTAAGAACAATTAACTTAAAAAAATACATCAATTATTTTACTCTCGGTATTTCAATTTTTTAAATTTTAAAAAAAAACCAATTTTTAAATTTTAAAATCCACCCTTTGGGTTTAAATTTTTTTTCTGGGGGTTACAAATTTTAATTTGACAAAATTCTACCAAAAACCTGTAGAATTTAAATTTTTTTTATTTAATTTTTTTTGTAGAACATTCCAACACATAAAAATAGCAACCAAAACTCCAGTAACACATACAACTAATTTTCCATTTTCCTTTTGGGAAAATTTTTCCTTGAAAGAAAAACCAAAAAATTAAATTCGTCACCAAAAAAGAGGGAAAAAATTTCTACTCCAAAAATGTTTTGAATGTGACGTGAAGGCGAATTTTGGGTGGACAGCTTGCACTTTAAATTTAAAGGGAGTACTTAAAATTTTAAAATTTTTAAAAGGTAAAAGGAAAAAATTAAAAAAAAATTACTATGATAAAAAAAGCTTTTAAAATTTTATAAAACTATTTTAAGTTTTTTTACTAAACCAAACCCTTTTTTTTAGTAGGAAGTTACTAATTACAAACTAAATCGAATTTTAGTTGTTAGTTTAAAAAACATTTTTTTTTTATTCAAATTTTATCTAATGTTTAGTTTTTTTTAGTAAAAAAAACATTTTACATTAAATTTTGTTGTTTTTACAAAAAATTATAAAAAAATTCTAAAACATTTATTTTTTTGTTTTCCTATTCAAATTGTTTTAAATATTATGTATGGATTGTAAAATTTTTCTATTAATTTCAAAACAAGGGTTGTTTGTCTGTTTGTCATAGCAATGCACGATATCTACCAAAACCCCCAAAAAGGTTTTGACATTCTAAAATTGTTTACCTTTTTCACATAAAAGTTGGGGAAATTTTAAAATTTTTAATTTAATTAAAAAAAAAAAATTTAAATTTAAAAATGGGTAAATTCCCCGTGTTTTTTTAGTTTTAAAAAAAAAATAAAACTTATTTTGGAAAAAATAATATTATTTCTTATCAAAGCACATTGAGTTCCAAAAGCTTGGTTTGCTTTCAGGAATTTTGATGAAAGACTTTTTGAACTTGTCCTAAATCTTGTAACAAAAAGAGGCCAAACCCCCAAGCTAAAACCTTTACATGACTTGGGCCCAATTGGGAAAACCATGTCCCCAACAGGGGCAGGGCAAAACTAAAAATTAAAAAATTAATAAAAAAATTTTTTTGTGCATGAAAAATAACCATAAATTCTAAACCCTTTGAAAAATAAAAGACCCTTTAATTAAATTTTTCTTTTTTTTGAACGCTCATCCCCTTTTTAAAAAAAATTTTTAAAGGTTTTTGGGGGGCAATTTTTAATTTTTAGTTATATCTTTTTTATTTACTGCTTAAATTTTTGGGCAGCTATTTTAACACTGAAAAAACAGGGGCAAAATGACTTGAAGGGTAGTTTAAAAATTATTTAAAAACAACTGCCACTTTTTTTTTTAAAAACATTAGGCCTTTAAAAAATTAGGGGTATGCCCAATTTTCTTTATCCCCCCCCCAGGTGAAAAATTGGGACAGCTGGCAAGGGTTTATTAAAGATCGGCATTTGGTTCCCCCAATTCCTTAAAACTGATACAGATACGCCGACTGATCATTGTTTAAAAACCCCTTGGGCCTTTGTTAAAAGACTTTTAGAAGGGTGATGGTTTAACTACATTGAAACCCAAAAAACACTTCTTTCAATAACAAATCCTTTTCCCCAAAAAAGTTTTTTATTTTCTTTTTTTTTTGTTATATTCATATATCAAGAATTTAAGTTAAAATTTTAAACATGACAATTTTGAAGGGTTCATAGACCGTTTTTATATGAAAGTTAGATATTATAACTAAGTTTATGCATATTGAATATCACTATTATGCCCGGGAGACAGATATTTAATTGGGGTAAATACTAGGATAAATCTAATTTTTTTTAAATAAAATTATTTTTTTGTTAATTTTATTCGTATTTTAGAAAACTAGAAAAAATTTAAAAATTTAAAATTTTTTTATTTTCAAAAATCTTTTTTCTTTCTTTTAAATGTTAAACTACTGGGAAATTTACTACTTTGAAAAAAAAAAACGAATTAAGGCTATTTTTCTTTTTGACATGAATTTACGATAAAAGCCTAGATTACTTTTGGTTAAATTTTTTAGAATCCGAAAATTGATCATTAAAAATAATAATTTAAATATGTTATTTTGCCAATATTATGTCGGAGAACTAAGAAAAAAAATTTTAAATTTTTTTTAAAGTTTTTTAAAATAAAACTTTTTAATGTTAAAAAGATATATATATATAATATTAACCTTGATTTGGATAAATTTGTATAAAACCAATATACCAATATTTGATCTTCAAAATTTTGTCATTGTACGCATATCATAATTTTTCTTCCTACCATCATCTATGGTTTATCTTTATATACATATTTATATTTAAATATATTATTTATAAAATAAACATCCTAAATCAATTTCTTGCCCTTTTTCTTGATCATTTCACGTTTTAAGAGTACCCTTAGAATATATTTTTTTGGGTGCCTTTTATTATTATTGTTTATTTTGGGATTTATTTATTTATTCTGGAAATACTATCAGGTTTATATGATGAGGGCATGAGGACGACCGTCAAATTATAACTTCCACAACTAGGTGAGTTGCGCGCGCTGAGTTACAGTTGTCTGTTCTCAGATGATTAAAAACAATGCACTCAAACGACTCACTCTGATTGTGTTATTGCTTTCTTTTGTTACTATTTGAGCCTTTGTTTTGTTGCTTGGTAAAGTAGTGTGAGTGAATTTGGAGCTTTCTGTCAAGACGATAGGGTGTTTCTGGTCACACTAAGCTTCAGCATGCTGAAATCGACCTCCCACTCGTAGAATACTGTCTTCGTCAAGGAAAGGATGAAGATTGCGAAAAACGTTCTTCCCTCTAATTGCTTTAAGATATTTGGGGATTTTTAACCTCTTTTAGATATGAATGATAGCTGTAGCTACATGATGAAATAATACAAAGTTGCTCTAAGTTCCTTCGCCGTTATTGAACCTTGTTGTCTAATTTGGTGTTTTCTTGCATTTGTTGAAAACGAAAACAATAACTTATTACTCGCTGCAGTCTGGTTAGTGAAGAGAATCTTATGACAATTTCTCAGGATTTTGTGTCACTGCAATATACTTTACTTGGTTCTTACGTTCGGGTTTCTCCCCCTCGGTGTAATCTGATGTGAAATGTTGAATTTCTGAGTACCTGTTTGCTACGAAAGTCTTCCATCTTGTAGGTGTTGCTCCAGCCATGCTAATACAACTGTAGAATTGTCCACAGATGTATGCTGTTAAGGAGTAGAGTTACGACGATGCGGTCTTCTTTACAAGTCTGGCTAAGAGTAAAGCACCACATAATTCCAAACGAGGCTGTGCTATCTGCTGCAGGGGTGCCACCCGTGACCTAGAAAACAGAACATGTACGCTGATGTCACCCTTTTGTTGACACAGAAGATACAAGCAAGCCCCAAATCCTGCTTCGGAAGCATTTGCGAATCCGTTTTGTATTTAAAGGGGTTGGTTTTTTAGTCCCATGACATTTAAAACCAATGTGGGTATTTTTGGGTTTGTTTAGGAGGGGGATTTGTTGGTTAGAGCAAACCCCAAATTTTTTTTGCATTTCTAGGGGAAGCCCCTCACCCCACTGCAAAGGGAATGACCAAAAGCCTGCAAAAATTCTCTTGCAATAAAGGATCATTGGTCATAAAAGGGCCCAAATTTTGTTATGAATTTATGTTTCCCTTAGTTTCCTTTTTTGTGACTGGAAGTTTATAAACCCTTCACACATATATAAAATTGAACTCACCCGGGGAAGGAGGGCCAAAAACAAACCAAAGTTTTTTCCCCCTCAGAAGGGGTTGAATTTGAATGGGATTTTGTGTTTTTTAAATTCTGTTTTTGGGATGCCTAAAGTAGTAGTCATGGATTCCCACCCTTTTTGTGGATTTTGGGAAATTTTCCCCCCCTTTTGGTGTTTTAATTGACTTAGTGAAAACTGCTTACCCTGTGAAAAATTAGCTTTGTCCTGTCTGAAGTTCACCCTTTAAATACCCCTCCGGGGATAGTTTCTGGTTTCGGGGATTTTTAAACTGAAGTTCCCTTTGTAGCGGGTTTGCGAAAAAGGGAAGCGATAAATGTCCTATGTTACGTTTTTAATGTTTAGTGCTCAAATCGTCCCTTTGGGTTTTGGGAGCGCCCAATAATTTTGCGTTTGTAAAATTATAATCTCTTGTATCTATGCAAATTTTGTTGTACATTTAGTGTATCAGAAAGTCATTGCAATGTTTTTTTAAAAAAACGAAATTCTATAAAACGGAGTTTCCTGTTTGGGTTTGGGCCCAAAAACCTTGGTTATTTTTAAGGATCCCCCTTTGATGATTTAGCGAAGCATCAAGACAAAACCGTGTCTTTGTTGTCGTGATACTTTCTTGGGGGACAGTGATGAGGTAAATAAAAAAGTTTGGTTCCTTAATAGCATTGCACTCCCCCCGGGGTTTGGAATGAGGGGAGGAAAAGGCTTATGTGGCCCCTAACCCCCTGGTACTCTCCAAAAACCCTTTGGAAAATTTTTTTCGAAGAACTTCGTCCTTGCAGAATTTCCCTTTCCAGATTTGGGAAATCGGGTTTTTGGGCACCGATGATGAATTCCCCCAAATTTGTGCGGGGTCTGTCCTTCGGGGCAAGCTGACGAAACGCCCCTTTTTAATGCCTGGGTTGTTTTCTTCAAAAAGTGCGCTTTTCTATACCTTTCCTTGTGGGGTGCAGGGGAAAAGATACAAAAGTTTCTTGTTCCCAGAACCATTGCAGTGCCGGGTTTTCTTTTGGGTCATTTTCAAGAAAAAGGATGGGGAAAAGATCTGGGTTTGTTTGGCTTCCAGTACTCGTTGGATTTCCCAGAAAGGGAATAAACCCAAAACTATGTCCCCTTTTATTTTTGGTGATTTTGACACTTTGTCCCCCCCCCCGCCCTTTTAGTGGGGTCGTAGGAAACAGTTCGAGCCTAAAAGAAATTTTTCTATATGACCAGGGGGGGAAACTGATCATCTGCTAGTTAAATTGTCACCGTTTACACCATTCCCCTTTGTCTGGACGTGTAGCTGGCTTAAAACCGTTAATTTAATGAAAAGAACTTTGCATTTTTCAATAGCCAAATACTTAAAAAACCTTGACTTTGTTTTTCCCTCTACGCTCTGGGAAGCTGTAAACGCAATGCTTTTTAAAATTTGGAAATTTGGAAAATGGGTTTTGGCCCCGGGTTTTCATTTTTTAAACCCACTGAGCAAGTGACCCCAAATGATGAGTTCGACGGGGTTTCCCTTAACCCAAAAGTACTCTGCTGGGGTTGGTGCGCCCCCAAGTTGCCCTTGCCTTGTTGAAAAATAACACTTGAGTTTGGTTTCCCGCTGTTTGGGGATTAAATAGCTCCCCTGAGTAGGTTTTTAAACAAGCTTTATTGATTTTTTTGCACTCCCCCCTGGCCCCTTTGGTACTGGCTGCCCGGGTTGTCCCTTTTTGACTTGGGCCCTTAATTCGTTCTTTTTGCACACTCGGGGCAAACTTTCTTTCATTGTAAAGAAATGTTTTGTGAGTTGCGCCAAAATTTCCCCAATTTGTGCGTGCTAAAAAATTCTTTACACTAAACCTTTTTGTTAGCATTTGAAACTTTAACCCTTTTGTTTGACATATTCGTTTTTTTAATCCAATCTGGCAGGGAAAAATCTTTACATTTTTTTTACAGTTTGGGGGGGTTTGTTTTTAAACCCCAGTTACGGGGCATCTTTTTGTGAAGTGCTAAACTAGTGCGCGGGTACGGCGGGGCAGCCTCGTACCTTGAAAATTAAATTTCATTTTTGGGCCTTTAAATTGATATATTCTTTTTAAAAAAGGGCCCTTAATATTTTCAAATTGCTCCTTGGGGGATTTTCCCAAAAAATTTCAATGAAACAATCAAAATGTTGGGAAGGGATTTTATCGGGAAAATTGTTAACTCCCATTTTCGCCTTGTCATGCTCAATCCTTGGTAAATAGATGGCCCAAGAAGTAGGTCATGTAAAGGTATGAAAATTTTTGAGCGCCCTAATTGCATTTAAGTTCCCTTTTGCAATTTAATAAATTTGTAGGAAAAATTTTCTACTGCAGTTTCCTTCTGGATGGGTTTTAAATTGTCTAGCAATTCCCTTATTGGGTAGATGCGAAAAGGTTTTTTTTGGTTTTTTAAAACCCTTCAAGAAATTTCCCAAAGGGATTAAAAATTTACCCGTCAAAAGGTAAGTTCTGTTTTTTAATTTGGGGCGGCCGGGACCTGAAAGTGATGACACGGGTTACTGAAACTTCGGATTTTGGGCCATTGCCCTTTTCTAAAGTCCCTGCCCTTTGGGAAAACCTGTCCGCAAATGTTTTCCCATTTTAAATTTTTCCCACGAAGTGGGTAGTTTTTTTAAAAAGGTAACCCATATGCCAAAATTATTACAGGAGTGTGAATTGTTTTTAAATGACTCTGCTGACTCGTTAATGGTTAAACCTGGGCTATTTTTATTTGTGTTCTATTAAAGCCTGATATTTGCACAAATTTTTTGTTTTTTAGTATTTACCCTCAAATTTTGCCTATACCCTTTCTTTTTTCAGTATTTGAATCTTTTCAATTTGTTAATTTGAAATTTAAAATACTTAAAAATTTGTTTTGATTTCTTTTAAATTTCTTATAAGCTTTTTTACTTCATTTATGTTTGGGATTTTTTAAATTTTAAATTGATCTTTTAAATTTTTTTGGAAATTTTTGGTGGGGGCTTCCTTAAAACACCCGTTTTTTGGGGTTTGTGTTTTAAAATTGTTCTTGGCCATAATTATTAAAAAATTTAATTAAATTCCCCCAATTTTTAAAGACATGAAGACATACCCTATGCAAAAAAAACCCCTTTTTTTAAAACTTTAAGTTAATTGCTATAGTTTTTGGCACGAAGGGCTCGTTGTGAGGGAAATTTCCTTTTAAAGTTGACTTTTTTATAGCTGACCAATTGCGTGACTTCCCCAATGTTTTGCGGTGTGCGGCTTCTCGGGCTCCCAATCAAACCTATGTTTGATTTTTAATGTTTTTTCCCAGCGAAGATGAAACAGTTCTTAGGGTAAAATACTTTTTATTAAATCCGGGTGAAATAAATGTATAATCCCGGGAATTTTATTACTAAAATAAACGATGGAGATGCAAGTTTTTGTTTGAAACTCTCAAAAAATTTTACATGATCATGCTATTTTGTGGTTTGCTCACAAAAAAATTAAAACGTCCTGAAATCGGGGTCACTCTTTTTCTTAACGTTTGGGGACCCCCCTTGGACCAATGTTTGGGTTTGAGGCGGGAGTAATCCCCTTATTATAAAAACCCGGGAGGACCATGAACTAACACCCAGATTAAATTATTATTTTACTAAATCACGCCCCAAAAAAGAGGAACCCTTTTCGGTCGCTTATTTTAGAAAAAACCCAAAAAAAAAGATACGGGCCCATGGCAACGAAAGCGAAAAAGGTAAAAAAAATTTTGGGCATAGCAAAAAAAAAGACACAAAATTGCAAACATAATAAATGAAAGGAAGAGATTTTTTTTTTGTCCCTTGAACCCCAATAAAAACTTTGACCAAGGTACAACCCCAATAAATTTTGCGTGGTCCCCCCCCCGTGAAACAAAAGTAATTCTGGTATTTTTAAAAAAAATAACACTTTATATTTATCGCCCTGTGGAAGAATTTTTAAAAAACTTTTTGGGCCCCGTTTTTTAAAATTTAATGTAAGGTTCAAAATTTTGTCCCCGGGTTTAAAAAATACAAAAAATTTAAATGGAGGCTAATAAGCAAAAAAGCTAGTTTTTAAACTTTTTAAAAAAATTTTCGGAAAGGGCGCGAACACGAAGCTTGGCAATTTTAAAGTTTGAGTGTGAATGTGACCTGTTTTTCCCAGGGGTTGGCAGGTTGCGTTAAAAAAACAATCTCACGGCGATTTTTTTTAGACAAAAAAATTCTTCCTTCCCTATCATTTTTTTTAAAAAATATATGGGGCAGGGAAAAAAACAAATAAATTTTTTTCTCAAAAAATTTTTTGAGCCCAATTTTTTACAGGCAAGCCCTTTTTTTAAAAAAATTAAAACATTTTTTTTGCCCAAACGTTTGATAACATTTTAATATTATTAATAGTATTATTTTTTTTGGAAATTTTTTTTTGTTTTTTTGGAAAACTTTTTTAAAAGAGAAAGCTGCATTTTCACATGATTTCCCACGTTTGTTTAAATTGGAAAATTCTAAAAATTTTTTCTAGCTAAACGAATAAGGCCCTTTTTTAAAAATTTTTTTGTACTGTTTTATAAAGATTTCTTTTTTTTTACTTTTCCCCAATTCAATATAGTTGTTATTTTTATATTTAAAACTTTGCAAAAACGGTTTGTAGATTTTCCTTTTTAAATTTTTAATTTTAAAATTGCTTTTTAATTTATTTTAAACCCGGGTTTTTAAAATTTTTTGATTTTTATATTTTTTTTTGGGAAAAAGGTGAAAAGAAAATTTTTTTGGTAAAAAAAAGGGTAAAAAGGTTTTTTATTATTATATGTTTTCCCAATTTTTTAGGGGGGTTGCTTTGTTTTTAAAAAATATTATTTTAAGCTTTGTTTCGATTCTATATATTTTAATTAAAAATTTTAAATTATTTTTTAAATGTTTTTAAAAACACTGGCTTTTTAAAATTTTGAAATGGTGGGGATTTTATACTTGCAAATCTTTTTTAAATTTTTATTATTTAACTAAAAAAAGCAATACATTAATTTTTATAGTTTTTTTAAAACACAGACTTTTATATCTTAACCAAAATTATCTGAAAAAAAAATTCCTCTATTTTGTTTTTTTTTTGGGTTTTGTTTAAATTTTGGGGTTTTTGATTTATTTTTTATTTTTGGGTTTTCAAACATAAAAAGTTAAGGTATTGGGGGGAAATCAAAAATTTTTCCCATGAAACTAACAAATCAAAACAAAAATCTTTTTAAAATCAATCGATTTTTTTCTTTTTTTCTCTAAAATTAGTTTCTTTAAACCCCCAAAACTTTTACTACACTTATCAAAAGACTTAAAATTTATATTACATTAGGTTAATTATTTATTAAAAAAAACCCTTTAAAGGTTGAAAGGGTAAAGTGCAAAAAATGCACAGGTCGGGACTATTCAGACACAGTTTTGGTTTAAACTTTGTCATTTTTTAAAAGTTTAAGTAGGCAAGCTTTTTGGCTTACACGCAAAATAGTGCCTCCCTTACTTGAAATAAACGGTTTCTTTATTTTTATTATTGTTCACTCGAGAAAATTGCATAACTATTTAATTTATGGGGACAAAATATTTTGGGGAAAAATGATTTGATTGTTTTTAAATTTAGTTTTTTAGAAAAACCTTATAGTGAAAAAAAACGATCCCACCTAAAACAGTACTTTTCCCACCGTTTTGAGTGAATATTTAAAAATTAAAACTTTACTGCGCTTTAAAAAAATTAAGAGGGTTTTGGGCCCTACATCCCCGTTAAAACGTTTCAACATTATTTGCTTTGTTGACAAATGAAAACGATTTTTGTTTTTTCCCGGATTTCGACAGAGGCGATACTATCCCCGTTTTAAAAAACAAAGTGATCTACTATTTACTGAAATTTTAAAACAATTTTATTTTATATTTTTTTTAAAATTCCAAATAATGTTGCCCCACTTTTTTAGGTAGAAATTTTGTTTGTATAATTATTTATTTTGGACCACAAAGTGGCCCCTTTTTGTTTTGGCCGAGGCCCTGGGCTGCAGCCCAAAACCATGCCTAGTTTCCCCCCTGTCTGGGAAAGAACATAAAACACTTTAATTTATGAAAGGGGGGAGGGCCCCAAGAAAAAAAAAAACTTTTTTAATGTTCTTTTTTTGGGTCAACTGTGAATGAAAAAAAAACAGAGCTTTTTTTTGTTTTTATTGTTTATTATTTGGGGGGGGGGTTGAGGGGGGTTGGGGGACAGTGGTGGGCGGGAAGGGGGATTTTAAAACTTTTTAAGTAAAAAAAAAAAAAAAATATGGGGGGAATGTGCAATTCTTTTGGGAAAAAGCATGTAATTTTA
Organism: Timema cristinae; assembly: GCA_039000515.1. Lineage (NCBI taxonomy): Eukaryota > Metazoa > Arthropoda > Insecta > Phasmatodea > Timematidae > Timema > Timema cristinae. Next base: position 12,435 of record JBCFYV010001167.1, on the reverse strand, counting down.
AAAAATTTTTGGAACAGAAAATTATTGCATCATGATTGTGCGTTCAAAAGTTTTATGTCCCAAAAACCACAAAAAAAAGGGTTTATATAAAACAGGCATATTTGGGGGCAGTTTAAAATAGAATATTAAAATATTTGTGCCCAACTCATGAACGGGGCTTTTTTGAGACACCCGGACCCAACTTTTTCCCAAAAGAAATATCATAAATTATTTCAGTTTTAATTAAACCCTGTATTCTTTTATTCTTTTTTTTTTTGTAAAAATTATTTTTTAGAAATTTAAATTGTAAAAAATTTTTTAGTGTTTTTTAAAAATTCAGGAAAATTTAAAAGGGAAATTTTAAATATACTTTTGAACTTTGGTGAAAAAAAATCTTAAACCGGTATGCTTTGCCCTTAAAAAAAAGTTAATCCCAAAAAGAAAGATCCGCCCCCAAACCACTGAATAAGCACCCTTTTTACTTTTTAAAATTTGGGGCCCAAAGTTTGATAGTAGCATTTTTTCCTTTTCTAAAGTTGTTTAGAAAAAAAAATTGTGGGTAGTAAGTTTTAAGGAAAAAACTAGCACAAAAATTTAACTCTTATGGTGGTTTCACAATCAAACCAGTATTGTTTGTTGGTTTTTCTTCAAATTAAAAAAAAACTGTTCCCAAAATATGAAGTTTTGTTTATTGTTGATGTGGACTTTTCCCCTATTCTTGTGGAAAACCCCGGGTTTTCAAAATTTGGAACGCGTTTTTTTTAAGGGTTTGACGGGAAAAAATGTAAAATATGACAACGAAGCAAAATTTTTAAGAAATTAATAAAAGGTGAAAAAAACCCAAATAACTAGTAAGGGGGAACAGAAAAGAAAAAAGAAGATCTTAAATTTTGTAGTGATAAAAAAATCTCAATTTTTTTTTGACAACATGGAAATTTTTCTCGGGGGTTGGAAAATCCCTTTTAGATGTAAAATTCCCCTTTTAAAAAGGACGCTTTTATTCGAAATTCCCAACTAGCTAGGGGGGTTTGCCCAAAGAATAAATAAAAAATAAAGGAAGGATAGAACGCCTAAAAGGGCTGGGGATAGAAAAAATTGATCATGACCCCAATGTCTATTACAAATTTTTAAAATTTTGAAAAAAAAGGGACCCCGGTAGGATTAAATAGACCCATTTAAAATAAAAATTTTAAAAAAATTTAACAAGGGCTAAGTAATTTTAAGATGGGGGTATGAATTTTTAAAAGGAAAAAAGGGGCAATTCCCGGCTATTCTTGTACAAACCCCCTTTCGAGAATTAATTAGAAATAATCGGTGTTTGCCCCATGAGTTGCATTAACAAAAATTTTTTTAAAGACCCAAACCCATTGATTTTTGGGCCCCTAACAAGGAAATACAAAAATTCCTATTGGGCTTGGGTTTTACGGTATTTCAGGTGTTTAAAAATTTCCCCCAATGCACTTTTGGTTTTGTGAAAAATTGTTTCAAACAGTTTTTTTCCTTTCCTGAAAAAAAATTTGCAGCATGTAATTTAATCATCTGAAATTTAAAAACAAAGATGTTAGTTTTTTCAAGCGTTTAAAATTGGGTCATTAAAAAACTATCAAGGTTTATGGTTTTAAAAAATTTAAAAATAAAAATGAAAGCGCTTTTCAGGCCCCCTACAGAGTGGGGAATTTACCGGGAATTTTCTTGCATGATTGCCCATTTCAACGCTGAAAAAACCCCAATTAAGCCTTGTGTAAATTTAAAAAGGTGGCCCTGTGGCTGATGACCCAAACAAAAAAGAAACTTGAAACCCAAATTTAGTTTCTGTTTTAATAAAGCTTTTAAACTCGCCCTTTTTAAAATCTCCAAAAAGATATTGGAAAAAAAATGTTTTTTCGTGACTTAAATGTAATTTTTTCTTTTTCGGGTTTCAAAATTTACGAATCAACAGACAAAGTAGGGGGGCAGTTTTATTTGGGATTTGGCCTTTTCTTGTTTTCAGAAACCCAAAAAATTTGGAGGGGGTTTATTGCTTGTAAATCTCTTTTAACGTTGTTTCAAATGGAGGGAAAAAATCTTTAAAGTAATTAATAGTTACATGAGTAAAAATTTTGTTGATGTGTGCATGATGAAGCCAGATCATTTTAAGTAAAAACGGCAGGGGCGTGACAAATTTTTAAAGGGTTGGCAAGTTTTTGGGTTGAAAAGTCACTGTGTGCTCCATCGACAAGCGTTGCTGCCAAAAATATTGAAAAAAGACTAAAACTGTGTTGGATTTAGCGGGAAAGATAGGTTTTAACCCCAAATTTAAAACAGGGGCCCCTTAATGCCATAATGTTTTTAAATTAAATGTAACGCTGCTACTTTTTTTTTTTTTTTTTTTTAGAGAAATAAAAAGGTGTTAGGGGAAAGGTTTTTTGTTTGAGTTTTTGTTTTCTTATTTTCTGAAAAAAATTTTTTTTTTTTATTGATCCCAAATTTTAGCTTTCTCCCCCCGTTTGGTGAATCCTTTGGATAGATATTGGTTTACCCTTTGCGAACATTTTTTTAAAGGGAAAATTTTTGAACCCAAATATGTCTTTTCAAAGGGAAAAAGGGTGTCGGGGATTTTAAAAAAGGAACAGAATAGCTTTTTTGATCATTTAAAATTGAAATTTTTGGGAAAATGTGTTTTTAAAAAAAAACGTAGGGAAAGCTTTCAAAATTTGAATGACTTCTTGGTTTAAAAAACCCAACTAGCCCAGAAAAAATTATTTATTGGGAGCATCGTCCAATTTTTTAATTTTGGGTTTGCAAACAAACCCTTAAAAAAAAAATACTTTCTTTTTTTACAGATGACGGGTGACGGGGGGAAAAAACCCTATTGTGCTTCAGGAAATCGGAAAGCGATGGCTGTGCAAAATTTTGAAGTGTTTGATAAATTATTACATCTGATTCGGTTTGAAAAAGAAAATTTGTGAAGTTCCTCTTTTGAATTTTGGTGTAGTCTTCTTCAAAAATTTTTCCACAAGGCCCTCTTAAAAAGTGCAAATACTTAAAATTCTTCCCTTTTTCCCAAAAAATTTAAATTTTTGTGGGGGCTGGGGGTTTTTAAGGAAAACAAAACAACAAAATCAAATATCATTACAGACGGGGTTTGCACCCGACATGAGGGAAATTTCTGTCTTCAATCTCTCCCAAAATTTAAGGAAAATTTGTGAGACGAAGAAAAACCCCATTCTTCACATTTACCCCATAAAATTTTTGAGTGAAAAGTTTATTTGTATACTATTGCATGTATTTTTTTTTGTGTCACTCGGAAAAAAAATACATTTTAAAATTTCTTTTTAAATTTTTTTGGGTTGCAAAAATCCCGACAAACTATTTTTTTACAAAACAAGGGGGCGAGGATCGCATATATCTTTAAAAAACCCAAAAGGGAAACAGCGGGGAATAAAAAGTTGGGAAAACCCCTGGTCTAGGTAGTTGTATTTTTTAAAACGGACAACCCGGGGGCTTTTTTCGCCGTTGCTCAACAAAAAGTGAACAACATTTTTCACAAATTGAGAAAAGGGGATTTGATTTTTGTTAACAAATTTTTCCCCTATATTTTAGGGCCCCTTTATTCATTTCAAAACAAAATTTTCCCTTTTTACAAATAATTAATAGACAAAAAGTTTAAAAATTATGCCCCGTCTTCAAGTTTGCAAATAAAATTGGGTTTAAATATAAATTTTTTAAATTTAGTACTTGCCTGGATTTCAGATGTTTATTGCAGTTTTTGCTTTTTAGGTTAATTTCCTAGCGAAGTCGGTCGGACCTGAAGAAGTTGATTTTCCGATGTTCATGCCATATCACTTGAGGATACTTTACCTGGGACCCTTTGGAGGGGCATTGATAAATTGAGGGGAAAGCCCAACAAAAGGAAAAATGGGGAAAACCCCAAATTTACTACTAATTTAAACGATGTTTAAAAAGGGGATCATAAACAAAAAGTTTTTTCCCCCGAATTGAAGGTACTCTTGAGGCCTTCGAGACCAAACCCGGGTTTAAAAAAGGTCTCATATTTTTTTTAATACAAAAATTGTTAATTTTCAGTCCTACAAATTTTTGTGGGAAAATTTTGGGCACTGAAAATTTTTTTTCCCTTTTATAAAAGCCCCCAAAAACTCTTTGGCACCTTTTTGTGTCCTTAAATTTTTTTTTCCCTTTTTCTTCCGAAAAAAAGGTTTCCCTGGAAATTTTCTTTGTTTTTTGTTACATTAGTTTTCCTAAAAAAACCACGGAAATTTTTTTATTTTTTCTTTTTAATCCCAAAAAATGTTCTAATAATTTACTTTTGAAAAAAAAATAACTCAAAAGTTGCATGGGGGTTTTCCCTTTTCATGGGTTTAAATAAAAAAGCCCGTTTTAAAAAAAATTTTTATGTTTCTTTTAAAATAAAAGTCCCCACTAAACCCAATTTGTTGCAATAAAACCCCAACCCAAAAGTCCCTTTTTTTCAGCCCTTCTCGAGAAATCCTTCTCTTCAGTTTTTTCCAAATTTTAGGTGCTAAAGTTAAAGGCCCTCCCCCCAAATATAACAAAAAAAAAAAAAAACTAATGACTAAACCCGATTTTTTTTAACACTTGGGTTTATGAGTTTGGGTTTTTTTGTGTTGCCAAAATTTTTGTTTCGAGGTAACTTTTTGAGAAGCAAGAAATTTCCCAAAAATTTTTGAGTTGGTGAAGCAAAATAAAATTGCATGCGCAACGTTTTTAAATGTTATTCAATTTTGTGTTTTTTTAGTGCCCGGTTTGTAAGGGGAAAAGCGTTTTTCCCCCAAGCTTTAATTTAAAAATGGGATTCATTTTTCTAGGTAAGTTGCTTTTTTTATTTATGTAAAATTTAAAAAAAATTTCATTATCAAATAAAGTTCCCGGTGTTTAATTTTTAATAAAGAAAAATGAAAACCTAAAACTCAGTTGGGAAGAGCATTGGCGTTAAATAAGCCGAAGGTCCCGGGTTCGATTCCCCGGGGCCCGGGTCATTTTTCCCAATTTTTTGATTATGGTTAAACTAAGAGGTGCTATCCTCACTAAAAAGCATAGTTTATAGCTTCGGGGTATCTGATTTTATTTAAAATATGCAATCCGGACAATTATTAAATTAAATTTTTAATTGGCTGCAATCATGCCAAAATACCCGGGGTCGCAGGTTTACTGCGTTGTTGTGGTGTGTCTTATATAATCAATTTTTTATAAGCTGAACCACTTTGCCAGTTTTCCTCCAAAAGCTCTGCCTTAAATTTTTGTGGAAAATTTTCCTGGGCACGGGGGAATCCTGGATAGCTCAAATGGTTTAAAAGGGATTGGGGTACCCAAGCCGAAGGTTCCCCCGGGTTTGATTCCGGGTCCAAAGGGGTAATTTTTTTAAATTTTTAGAATATAAATTTTTTTCTTGTTTTGGAAAACCCTTTTGTCTAAAAATTTTTTGTATGGGTAGTTGGTGGGTAAGTTCAAAAAAAGAATGAATGAATAGGCTGCGGTTTGCCTTCAAAAAAGAGCGAATTGTTTGGTTTTCTGTGTTTTTAGGGACTCATTGTTGGTATAAGTGAATTAAAACCTTCAAAAAAATTGTAACCCAAACTTCGTAATTCCCTAAAAAAAGGCCCGATTTATAGTTGGTGTTTGACGACATATTTGGTTTTTTAAAATTGTTTTGGGAGTTGAAAATTGGTTTTCATGGGAGTTGGGTTTTTTAAAATTTTTTCAAAATGTTCCTTTTAAAACCCAAAAAAATGTTTCTCAAAAAAGTTCACGTTCTTTTTAATTTTAGGTCCTGTCATCGACCCAAATTTATTTGTGGGTTGAATTTAATGAAAATTTTGGCCCAAAACTGAAACTAATTTTTATTTTCCCCAATTTTAATTTAATTAATGAATTTTTTTTAATATTAAATTGGTATTTTTAAAAAAAAGTTTTTAAAATCTTGTGATTTTAAATTTTGATTTGGGCCCCTTTTTGACAATTCCCTTTTTTTCGGTAAAGGGCCCCAATTTGAAATTTCAAAAAGTTTAAAACCAAGGGGGAGAACCCAATAATAAAAAAAACGGGTTTTTTTCTATTTTAAAGAAAGGGAAAAAAGGAAAAGGGAAATTCAATAGGAATTCGGACGGGGTTTAAAAGGGGCCTTTATTCCCCAAATTATTTAAAGGTAAAAATTTTGGCTTTCTTACGGGCCAATCGGGAAAGGACCGGGGCCCTTTCTTTCCCTCAAAAAATGGGAAAAAAAAACTGCAACATTTTTAAACAAAAGGACTTGGGGTTTTTTGAAAATGGGTACCAAACCCAAAAACTATGGGTTAAATTTGAACCCCCAGTTTTTTAAAACAAAATGTTTAATTGGGATTTAAATGGTTTTGAAAATTTTTACAACTAAAACCAAAATTTTTTTTTATAAAGGACAAATTTTGGGGTTAACCCCAACCCCATTCCAATTAAGTTAATTTTAAGGGGCCAAAAAAAAAACCCAACAAACAAATCGTTTCCAAAAGAAAACATTTCCCTTTTTTTAGAAGTACTTCTCAACCCCCCCAGAAAACCAAGAAAAACATTTTTAAACATTCCTAGTTTAATTTAATTTTTTTTTCCCCCAAAAAACCCTTTTTTTAGATAATTTCAACAAATTTTTTGCAAGTGTTTAGCACCCTTGGGGGTTTTACCGTAAAAAAAATGGTTTCTTGGGAAAGGGGGGGAAATCCCCCTTTTCAAAGAAAACCCCCCAAATTTTTCCCTTCCATCTTATTTTTTTAAAAATTTTTCCCTTTGTGGCATTTTTTTTTGACTCAATTTGGACATTGAACGGTTTATATAAAGTTTTTTAATTTGGTTTCAATTTTTTATGGTTTTCTTTTTAGCAGGTATAAAATAGTTTTTGGGGTTTAAGGGAAAAAAAATTTTAAAATATTTTAAACGGTTTCTTAACCCTTTTTTCCCAAAGGAATACTTTCTTCCTTTTTAAAAATTTTTTTAAATCTTAAAAAAAATATGTCTGCGGCTTTTACTTCTTATTTAAAAAATTTTTTCTTTAAAACAATATCTTTTTTTAAATGATTGTTTTCCCTTTTCTTTTGGCCCTTTTTTTGAAAAGTTAGTAAAAAAACCTTTTGAACCCTTTTTTTTTTAAAAGTTACAATTTCAAAATTTTTTCATAATTTCAAAAAGTTTTTTCCTTCGTTTTGCACAAAAAAACCAAAATAAGTTTTTCCTTTTTAAATTTGCCTTCAAATTAACATTTAATTTCCCGGGTTTTTTTTTTCCCAACAAAAATTTTTTTAACATCCTTTTTTTCAGGTTTACCCCGGAAACCAACAAAAAATAATTTGGGGGTTGGAAAAAACAAAAATTTACCACTAATTTTTTTTTTTCTCGTTAATTTTTAAATTGGCGAACTTCCAAAAATTTAAGTTTTTTTAAGAAACTTTAAAGGTTTTTTTGCAAAACTAAGTTTTTTTGAAAAAAAATAAAAATTTTTGGTTTTACCTTGCAAATCTCTTTTCTTTCTTTTCTTTTTGGAATTTTTTAAAAACAAATAAAAAAAAGTTTTTGTTCTTTTGGTTTCAATTTAAAGCAAAACCAAACATTACTTCTCAAATTTTTGTAAACCCATTTTTAATTTTTTTCATTTAAATTTCCTTTTTAACCCTTCTCAAAATTTTATTTTGGGTTGGTGGGAAAACTTTTTCCCAAATTTATTTTTTTTGTTATAAAAACCTGAATGGAAAAAAAGAAGGGAAAAATTTTTCAAAAAATTGTCTCTGGAACCAAATTTTGTTTTTTTTTTAAATTAAAAAACCTTTTTGGGGGTTTTTTCTCTTTTCCCCCAAAACCTTTTAGTGAACCAAAAATTTAGATTTTAAAATCCCCCCTTAAAAAATTTTTAAAGGAAATTTTTAATTTATATTTTAAAACAACCAAAAAAATGAAAATTTTAAATGAAAATTAAATTTTAAAAAATAAAGGGTTTTAAACTTCATAAAGGATTTTAATTTTTAAAAATGTTTAAAAATTTTAAAATTTTGAATAAACCCAAAAATGTAATTTTTGAAAATTTAAAAAAAAAGGTTTTTTTTAAAGCGTTTTTTTTTCATTACCAAATCCTACCCTCCTTTTTAGTTTTTTTTTTATAGAATTTAAAACCCCCAAAAAAAATTTTATACCGTTTCCCAATTAAATTTGGTTTTTTTTTTACCCCAAAAAAATTCATTTATAAAAAAAAAAGTGGGGTTTTGGTTCGAAATTTTGGCCTTTTTTAGAATGGGGGTTTTTTCCCCAAAAACAGGATTTTGTTATTCCTTTTAAGCCTATAAACCCAAATGATCGTTTGAAAGTATTATTTTTACAGAAAGTGTTCATTCCAAAAAAAATGAATCAAATTGTTGTTTCCTTATTTCATTATATTTATCAAACTTTTTTAAAAAATAAGTTTTATTTTTTTATTTTTGGGAAAAAAAATAAAACAAGCTTAAATAAAAAACCCTTTAAATAAGGGAGCTTTAAGGAATGTAAACATGGATGATAAATTTAAAATTTTTAAAAAAGGTTAAAAAATTTTTTTTTAAAATTTTTTTTAATAAATTCCTTTCGAAAAAAGGGAAATGTTATCCTTTAAAGTAAATGTTTTTTTCAGCCCAATGTGGGATAATACTTCAAATTTTATTCACAAATACCAGTGGCGGATTGTTTTTATAGGCCCCTGCGGAAAAATGCAGCACCCCCCATTACCTTTTTTTATTATCGAAACATTTTAAAATTTTAAAAAGAGTCTTTTTTTTTTTAAATTTTTTAGTTTAAAATTTTTATATATTTTTTTTAAAAATTTTAAAGTTTTTAATTCAGTAGCCATCCCCAGGTTTATGGAAAAAAATAAAAAAAGTTTTCTATAGATTGTTTTGCTTTTACGGGGCCAGCGTTTTGGTCTTTGACCCGTTGTGCGCATGCGCCCAAAAAGGGGGGTGGTGGGGGGAGGTTTAGGAGAGAAGGGATGTTGTTCTCGCCGGCCGGCACTGGCGTGATGGTTGGGGGAAATTTTTTTCCCCAGGTTGTTTTTGGTTAAAAACCCTTTTATCTATTCTTGAATGTGTTTTAAATGTTTTTAGAAAGGTTTTGAAATTGATTTTATTTTTCTGTTTTCCCAGCATTTTATTTGATTCATTTTTTTCAGTTTTTATTTAACAGGGAAAGCTAAAAAGCGCTTGAAATAATTTCAATGGGAAAAAAAAATTTCCCCAAATTTTCCTTCCCCGAGGGTCAAGGAGAAAATTTTTTGAACTTTTTTCACCCCAAATTAAAACAAGAATAATGGTTTTCATTTTTTAAAAAAAAAAGATTAAACTTGAAAATTAAAAAATTTTAAATTTAAATTTTGTAAGTAAAAAAAAAAGTTTTGTTAAGATTTTATCAATTTTGTTTTTTTTTACCCTTTTCAAATTTTAAACAAAAGGTAACATTTTTTTGGAGCAAACACCCCCCTTTAATTTTTTTGCTATGAGCCGCCACTGCAAATACATATTTTCACACAAGAAACATTGAAAGAAAACCCTTAAATCCGTTCCCCTTTACAATCAAAAAAAAGAGAAACTTGAGCGTGACGCTTTGTATTTTTCAAGGGGTATGTTTATGTTCCCTTTCCGTATAGTCTATAATTTATTCCGAGCTTAAATTTTTTTTAGATGGCAGCTCGAAATGTTTCTAGAAAATAATCCCTAATATATCCCTAGGCCAAAAAGCTGCTTTTATAATTTGGATGATGTAATTGGGTAAACAGATGGTAATATATTAATGTTTTAGTTTAAACCCCAGTTTTTGGCCAATATTTTTTTATATATTTTTTGAGGTTGGGCAAAAAAGGGTTTTTTTTAGTTTTAATTTTCCTTTAAAAAAACCCATTAACACCCCCTTTTACAAAAATTCTAACGAAAATAGCTTCAAAATGGCCCCCCGAAGAAACTAAACCAATGAAATTTAACTTCGGCAAACAAATTTTTTACAATTTATGCAGGGGCCGCAGTTGGGTGAAAATATTTTTTTCAGTTAAATATTTCAAAATACCCTTTAAAAAAAAATTAAAAAAATCTTTAATGTAAAGTATAAATTTACAAAAAAATTTTTTCTTTTCCAAGTAAATTTTCGATGGCCCGTATTAAAAAGTATTGAAAGGGTGCACTTTTTTCACAAAATCGTAACGTTCCCAAAAAAGAAAAAAAAGAAATTTTAATTAGTTTAAAATATTGTTTCGAGTTGGATAAAAGAAATTATTTTTAAAATGAATTAGTATGAGAAAAAAATTTAAATTTTCGTTATTTTAAATTTTTAAAATATAAAAGGTAATTAAAGATCTTTAATTTTTAACAAAAATGTGTATTTTTTCAAGTGTTTGGGAACCCAAAATCTAAAAAAATTTTGTTTTTTGAACTGTCATTAGGTATAAAAATAAAATTTAACGGGGAAAATTTGAGATAATTGTGTCACCCCGGCCACCCGACTTTTAGCCACCCGTTTTTTTGGAAAAAGCCCATCGTTTGTGCTTCGTTTAAATGCTGGGTTTTTTTGGGTCGATTTTCCAAACTTTGGGGGGCTGGGAAATTTTGGCCCCCTTTTTAAAAATTTTAAAAGGGTGGAGGGAGGGCACAATAGAAAATACGGCCCGCATGCTCAAAATTGGGGAAAGAGTAGTGATTTCTGGCCGGGTAGAAGGCTGGGCATCCCTGCCTTTTTCCAAAAATTTTTCCCGGGCTTTGCGATTTTTGTAGTTTCAGTGATCTCTTTTTATTTATTGGATGGACATAAGCATAAAACAATTTCCCAAAGGGCCCAAGGGGTGCGCTCAAAATATATCGTCTGCTTCATTGTGGGAGGACATACTTAAAAGGTTTTTCTTTTTTTAAAACTTATGCTAAAAAATCTCTTGGTGAATTTTTTAAGGGGGTTTTTGTTTTTAAAAAGGTGAAGTTAAATTTTACTACATTGCCCGAAAAAAACATTTACAATTAAAAAAAATACGGTTTAAATTTTTTAAAGGGAACACGTACAAATACGAATTTAAATTTTTTAAAATGTTTAAATATGTAGTTTATCCTTTTTTGTTTACAGTCTGCCAATACTACACTTATATTTAAAAGTTAGTTATTAGCTTGTATTTTGGTTTCAGAAACCATATAATATAGAAAATTCGATAAATATAATGAATCAATTATCTTAAAACTTGGACACATTTGTTTGAATGACAAACTTTGAGTAGTTGCAATGCGTTCAAACGATCACTTAGGCTATAGGCTTGTAGAAAGTATAATAAACTACTTTTTTTTTTAAAGTTTGCATTAATCTTGTTATATTACTTTCAGAAACATATTATGTTGAAAGTTCGATAACTATAATGAAATAAGTTAGTTAAAATCTATATTACATTTTAGAAAACATTCCAAAAGAATCTTCCGTAAGGAGTGTATAATATATAAACTAAAATACTTAGATAATGATTGATAATAAAGATTAATGAGAACGAATAGGCTAAAAAGTTAAATTAAAGCAAAGTGATAATTAATGCGTTTAAAACATTTTACAATGAGAATCATAGCATTACATAAAAAACATATACAATATATGAGTCAAAGGGGGTAAGCTAATAGAGTGAAATACATATATATGGTTGGCAATATTTAAAAATAAACTGCAAGTCAAAAATATAATAAAACAATGGGTGTAACATGGTAATAACAATTAGAATGAAAGTTGGATTAATAAAAAATAAATAAACTAAATATAACCAATGATTACAGTTATAAAAGAGTGAATATAAAGTAGATGATAGCATAAGTAAAATAATTTCATGAGATATAACGTTATTGAAAAACGTAGTTAAGAGATGGTCATATAATATTAAATGATATAAGTGGAACAAAGTAGCAGAATAATAAATTAAAAGGTTTTAGATTTTAAATCATTAACATAGAGTGAGATTAAGTAGTTGAAAAGGTTAAATTGGGTGATATGATATACTGAGAATTGACAATTATTTAAATTAAGGTAACTGATTACAAAAAAACATTAAAATAATGTTGGAGGGGAAAGGGGGGGGGGGTTAATATAGTTCCAACAAGTTAAAAACAAAAGTGGAAGAGATAAAATAAACTAATATAATGGAGGCTAAATGATTAGAAACCTTTTAATTTACAAGAGATTATAAAGAAATTCGTTATGAACAGGTATCTAAGTCTTGTCTAGAAGGATTTTTACGTCCCTTACTCTTTAGCAGTGTTCCAATGTTGGTGTTGATTACAGGAACTCTAATTTTCCGACATGTTTCGGTGCTAATATCAGCGCACCATAATCATGGAGTGAAATTAAAATAAAGGACTTGCTATAAAGTAGTGAAAAAATAGAAAGTCAAGGGTGAGAAAGGAAACCAAAAAAAATATAACAAGTAAAGTGACATAATTTGAAACAAAA